>CAUYQG010275120.1:0-10173 GCA_963574415.1 Tarsius wallacei | reverse complement strand
GTGCGTGCCTGTAGTTCCGGCTACTTGGAAGGCTGAGACGGAAGGATCGCCAGAGCCCAGCAGGTTGACGCAGGGTTAGCTGTGAGCATGCCACTGCACTCCAGCCTGGGCAACAGAGTGAGACTTCAATTCAAGAAGTAAAAAATAAAAAAGGTCACCTAACTGCTGTCTGAAGGATAAGTGAAGACGACCAGTTTGAAGGCCAGAGAGGCCAGGCAAGAAGCTGTGGTGCTAGACCTGGTGAGAAGGGGAAGCGCTGTGAAAACAGGCAGCAGCCACATAACTTAGGCCTTGAGATCAGCAGATTGTTTGTTTTTGAGTCATGGTCTCACTGTCACCCAGGCTGGAGTGCAGTTGCGGGAACACAGCCTACCACAGGCTCTACTTCCTGGGCTCAAGCAATCTTCCCATCTCAGCCTCCAGAATTGCTGGGACTATAGATGCAAGCCACCACCTGACTAATTTGTTAATTTTTTTGTACAGATGAAGTCTCACTACATTGCCCAGGCTGGTCTTGACTCCTAGGCTCAAGCAATTCTCCTGCCTCAGCCTCCCAAGTAACTGGGATTACAGGTGCAAGCCACCATGCCCTGCCAAGGCCAGCAGATTGGCGGTCAGGAAGGGAAGAGGAAGCTGATCTGTGCTCTCACTCTCCTGGCCATTGTATTCACTGTGCATCAGCATCTCCAGGAAGAGCTCGTGTAGGCGAGCTGACATAGACTGGCCCAGGTTTCTGCTCCAAGTCCCCCACTTCTAGCTCTGAGGCCTCGGGCAACACATGCAACCTTTCTGTAAAATGGGGGCAAAAAATGCCTATAATAGGTTTAATAGAGGATCAAATGGCACGACAACTATAAACTGCCCAGAAGGTAGATGGCTAATGGTAGATACTCAGTAAATGTGCTTTAGAATGCCCTTTCCCCTTTTTTTCTTGGTCAAAAGTCACCTTATCACTCCACTAGATATTTAGGGGTCTCCATTAGTACACCTGCCCACCTCCTCTCTTCCCTTCATTCAACAAATCCCTCCAGAATGTGAACTCCATTAGGACAGGGACCCAGTCTACCTCCTTGGTCATTGCAGACCCAGCACCCAGCACAGTGCCTGGGTCCTTTCAGATGCTCACCTCTTGTTCCCGGAACTAAGCACCACTGTCCATGCCAAGGATGTAGTAAGGAATAAGACAAAGTGGGGCTTTCAGCTTATGTTTTAGAGAGGGGACAAAAAACAATGATTTCAGACAGCAATCATGTAAGATAGAATGAAAGATGACACATTAGAGAAAAGCAAAGCTGTTTTACAAGCAGGTGGTCAGGGAAGGTGACATTGGAGCTGAGCAGAGGGAACAACCAACACGAAAGCTCTGAAGCAGGGTCCAGCTTGAGATGACCAAAAAACCAGACAGTCGGTTGGGCGCAGTGGCTCATGCCTATAATCCCAGCACTTTGGGAGGCTGAGGCGAGAGGATTGCCTGAGCCCATGGGTTCGAGACCAGTCAGGGCAACTTGGTGAGACCTCAGCTCTACAATAAATCAAAAAATTAACCTGGCACGGGGGCGCATGCCTGTAGTTTCAGCGACTTGGAAGGCTGAGGTGGAAGGATCGCCTGAACCCAGCACGGTGAGGCTGTGGTGGCTGTGAGCATGCCACTGCACTCCAGCCTGGGCGACAGAGTGAGACTCCAACTCAAAGCAAAAAGAAGAAACCTGAAGGTCTTGTGTGGCTGGAGCACAGTAAAGGACAGGAAGAGACATGCAAGATGAAGTTAGAGAGTGGCAAAAGCACATCACGCAAGGGCCTTGGAAGACACACGTGGGAGACTGGATTTTATTCTAGGCAGCATGGGAAGCCCTACACTAGAAGACCTTAAGCAGAGAAGTGACTCAATCTGATTTACACCAAAGGATCACTCGATTATTGTATGGAGAATGGATTGGGGGACTGGCGGGGTGGGGGGAGGCAGAGAGCCCAGCAGGGAAGTTATTGCAGTGTCCAGATGAGAGGTGGCTTGGACCAGAACGTGGTGGAGATGAAACACAGTGGACACCTACTAGCCTCAGTGACCATGCCCCCCTTCCCTTGGCAGCGTTTGGCCCTGTGTCTATTCATTCCGCCAGCCCTGATCACAGGGTGCACAGACATGTTTGTGTCAATGTCCACCTCCCCTGAAAGCCCAGGAGCTTTTCCAGGATGGGAGCCAGGCTTGGCTGGGGTCAGTTTCAAGTACCACTCAGCTGAGGGCTGGCCATGGCCATGCTGAGGCTCCAAGGGCCGAAGCAATGAACTAGTGAAGGAACGAAGGAGTGGCACCTGGGCTCTGCAGCCTCATGTCTGAAAGCACAAGGATATCAGTAACCAAAAGGGAGACATGAGGCAGGGGGAGGAGGAAGTTGGGGCAGATAGCAGGTGGTTTTGTGAAATAAGAGGCAAAATTACAGCAACGGTTACAAGAAACCAGGGCAAAGATGCAGTGTCTACCTGGCTGTCCCAATCTAGGTGTCCCCGTGTAAGCTGCACCCTCAAGTCAGTTCCAGGGTACGGAGCTTCACATCTACCCTGAAACTGAATCTGGCTCCACTGAGGCAGGGATGGCACTGGTAGGGAGTACAGGCACCACTGGGCAGGGCAACCTGGAGCCCTTCTGGAGGAGTAGAAAACCAGGGTGGAGAAGGAAGCCTTGGGAAGGCCACTTGTCCTGAAAAGAATTTGAAATAGGCCAGGTGGGAGCCGGGGGCTCAGGCTCTGAAGTACATCCTCCAGCTGGCAGGAGAGTTAGGGCTGGGCAAGAGAAGAGCAAGGGAACTTCCAGAAAGCCCTAGAGTGTGCTACAGACTAGCCACCCTTCTACCCACCGGTGACAAAGTCCAGGAAGAGTCAAGTTGGCAGACTGGGCAGGAGTGAGACTCTGAGCTGAGACAGTTCACCTCCAAACCATCTGTCAACTCCCAAAGAGCCCCTCACTAGCCCTGGGCCTTGGCTCAGGTCTTAGGCCCCTTTCCCCTAATTAGGGACAGCTTCCTTGTCCTTCTCTAGGCTTTGCCCTGCCAGTCTACTCTCCTGGCAGAGCTCTGATCTTTCAAGAGCTCCCCATTGCCTTTGAGACAGAATTCAAGCTCCTGACTTAGCTGCCCAGTTCCCCCTTGATCTGGCCTCACGTACATCTCTGCTTCTCCTGTGCCCATTCAACATGCCTGCTATTACCAAACTCACCTCAGTCTTTGGGCATACTGGTTCCTTCTCCCTGGGATGTCCTCACTCCCTATCTCAGCCTCTGGGAAACTTCCAGATTCCACACAGTTCCACCTCCTTCAGGAAGCCTTCCCAGAGCAATCTGGGTCTTGGCCAGCCCTGTGGGCCTCTCTACTGCATCATCGTTGTCTCATGCTCACCTCTCCAGGTCTCTAGGCTCCTCTCTCCAACAGTACCAGCTCAGGGCCAGATGCCAGACTCCCTGCAGCCCACCGCAGGTGCTTCCTCCATTGCCCTGTGCCCTGTCCTGTGCTGGTCTCAGAGGATAAGATGTAGCAATGCGGTCCCTGCCATTGAGGAGAGCCAGTGTGTTAAGGGAGACAGACCCACCCACAGATGCCCACCACATGGGGCAGACTGGGAGGGAACAGCCCACATACTTCAGAGCTCACAGGAAGGAGGAAAGGACTCTTGGAGAAAGAAGAGTCCGAGCCAGGCCTCAAAGGCCAGAATAAGAGGAGCAGGAAGGGCATCCTAGGCAGGAACAAAGGAGGAAAGGAGACAGTAGGCAGCGTCCAGCAGAGCGGGGCTTGGTCTAAGTGAGGGAGGGTGGGCAGGGGAAAGTGCTGGGGGACACCAGCGTGTGTCCCTCCTTTTCCTGCCCTGGGTGATGGTACCTGGGGAGTGGGGAGGGAGTTACAGAACAGGAGACTGGCACGGCTGGAGCCCAGCTCTGGATGGCCATGCCAGCCCTGCTGTCAACAGGCTGTGGCCCCCAGCACCCTGATGAGGAAGCCAAGAAAGTACACAGACGAGAAACTGTTCTTGACTGTTAGTTGGGCCTTGGCCCATGTCATACCCACAGACTGCCACATAGAGGTGAGGGAACAGGGAAGAGAGAGGGGACCAGGGCAGGAAGCAAAGTCCAGACTCGGGGGTCTGCGTTTCTTACAGGAGGTTGGGGAGAGGACACGGAAGCCTCTGCCCCCTGCTAGACATTCCTCACAGGGTGACAGCTATGCCCCGACTAGGCTGGGCTGCAGAGCGTGCGGGTCTCAGGTCCTCCAGAGCCAGAGCTGTCAGGATGGCTGCTTTCCAGGAGTCATCAATCGTTCCACCTCCCTCATGAACCGCAGACATAACTCTTCCTGCCAGGGCAGAGCCACGCACTGCACAGCCACAGGTAGCCCCACACTCTTCGTCATGGCCTGCAGGGGACACCGGCATCAGGATGGGGTGGCAAGGCAGGACCCCACCCCAGGCCCCAGGAAGCACCCCAGCTGGAGAGAGACAGCAAAAAAGGTCCAGGCACAGTCTTCTGGATCTTGCTTTAAGAAAGGCCAGAGGAGCTGGGCTCAGCGGCTCAGCCTGTAATCCCGCGCTTTGGGAGGCTGAGGTGAGTGGATTGCCTGTGCCCGCGGGTTCGAGACCTGCCTGGGCAACTTGGCAAGACCTCATCTCTACAATAAATCAAAAAATTAGCCAGGTGTGGTAGCGCGCGCCTGTAGTTCCAGCTACTTGGAAGGCTGAGGTGGAAGGATCGCCGGAGCCCAGCAGGTCGAGGCTGCGGGGGTCCCCAGGAGCGGCCACTGCACTCCAGTCTGGGTGACGGAGTGAGACTCCGACTCAGGATGGGAGGTGAGCTCAGGGGATGCGGGCGGGCCAGGTCTCACCTTCTGCAGCATCTTGTCCCAGATGTCCCCAAAGTAACCCCTGTAATGTTCCATCTGGGTCTCATCTTCAGCAGTCACGGTGGTGACAGGCACCACTCCTGCAGGGAAGTCCAGGCAGTTGTAGAGCAGAGTGTAGCTGACAGCCCCTGAAACACATCGCAAGTCACTGGAGGAGGCCCTGGGACCTTCAGTGCTGACCCGGGGCCTGTCAGCCCCTTCTGTGAAATGGCACCCAGGGAAAGGCTCTCTCGCAGGGCTGAGGTCTAAGTGACAAAGTCCAAGAATTCAGGTTGTGGAGCCAGCTGGCCATCCCACTGACCTTCACCCTGTGCCCTTCCTCACACAGTTTCTCCCACCTGGAATGTTTTTCCTGTTTTACTGGCTGACCTAAATCCCACTGAACTTCAAACCTCCACCTCCCCAAACTACAGACTCTGTAACTCAAGATGCCCAACTTGAATAGTGCTGCGGACAGGGAGCTCACTCCCTCCCAGGGTATCCCACATGACTCCCATCAGCCAGCCAGGTTGTAAGCCCCCCAAGGCAGGGTCCTCCCCTAGGGGTGGGGTCCTCCTCCAGTGCTTCTCTTCTTCTTCTACTTCCTGATAGCCCTGCAGGGCTCACAGAAGGGACAGGCAGGGTGTCAGGGATGTGGGTGGGTCAGCAGGCCTCACCTGTGGCCCTGCCTGGGGCATTCAAGTCCAGAGCAGGACCCAACATGGGAGTCAGCAGCACATCCAGGTCTAGCGCTCTCCACTGCGCAATCACCGTGTTGCGGTACAGCTGGGGAGGACACCCGCGCACAGGTGAGGTATCCAGATCCAGTCTGCTGCAGGCTCTCCAATGCGGGGACTGTGGCTGGGGTGGCTCTGTCCCCAGTACCTGCCCTGGATCTGAACTGAGCCACGACAGGACACAGACCTCCTCAGGGGGGCATCAGTCACTCCACCCCCCGCATGAACTGTGGACACGACTCTTCCTGCCAAGGGCGGCCACAGACAACCCCAAAGAGGCAAAGAGTCATCCAGGTCAGGAGCCCCAGGAGGGGAATCTGGGCAAATAAGAGTCAGAGAGCAGGGCCCACGCAGCGGGGTCCAGGGAGTGGAAGTGACGACAGGTCACTCCAGGAGCCCAGTGAGGGCAGCGGCCACAAGACCTGCTGCAGGTGCCCTGTCCAATGCCACCCGCCCCTGCCACCCTGCTCTATCTAGTCTAGGGGCTCTGGCCTCACCTCAATCTCATGCTGCAGTTCCCAGAGTTTTCCAGCTGACCTGGGCAGAAAAAGTGAGGTCACCAGTTACGGTGGTCACAGCCATGGGGATTAGCAACATCAGACCCCCTACTGCCAACACTTTCAGTGAGGACCTTCTCAACCCCAGGGAGCTCTGAGAGGGGAAAAGTTTAAACCTCTACTGGGTTGAACTCCATATGAGAAAACCAGGCCCCAAGAGGGACTCAGGTTATCACTCAGTGACTCCACAGCAGAGCCAGGACTACCAGACCTGATTCCTCACCACCCTCAGGACACAGGCAATGTTAGAGCTGTCTAAGGTCCAGAATGCCTAGTGGTGAGAGGAGTGAGTCCACAGGATTATTGGAGCCTGAGATGGAGTGGTTTGGCCCTGCTTTTCCAGCTCAAGCCATTAAGGACAGGTAACACCTGGTGTAGCTCAGTTCAGTTCAGATATCTAAGAGCAGCCTCTTTCCTGGATTGCCCGGTGCCCAGTACCCCTTCCCCCAGCCCAGACCAAACCCTTCTTGGTCCTTTCTACCCACACCCCAGCTAGGTTAGCCTCCTCCCCTCCACCTCCTCTGTCCTGCTATCCCCCTCAGGCCTTTGCTCTCCAGCTGGACCTGGACCCAGCCAAGACAACTTCAAGGTCCCCAGAGGTTGCCCTCCTGCCTGGGCCACTTTCAGCCTCAGAAGCTATTTCCCTCCAGTCTTTTCTTGTCAGAAACCACTCAGACCCAGACTCAGGGCAGCTAAAGACAGAGGCAGGCATCTGGGCACAGGAAGTACTCTCACCGAGGCTTCATGCTGCGGAGGAAGGTCGTCAGCCTTGGAAGCTGCACAGGACAGACACAGGGTCAGTGACTCAGCTTTGGACCAGGACCGGTGCCAACTTTTTTCAGGCCAAGCCACTGGGCCTCCTCCCTCTCTTCCTCCCCACAGGGCCCAAGTTGGCATCCTTTTCAGCATGCAAATTGGCTGAAGATTGTAGGGGACAAGGGAGGAGAGTAGTCTGGAAGGGGGCTGGAGAGAAGAGGAGGCCATACCTGCCCAAACCAAGAGAGACTAAAGGGAATCCATGAGGTATCATGGGAAGGAAGGCTCCAGAAGCGCTCTCCCACCCACCCAGGTCCTCTCTGCTCTTTGTGCCCTCACCAGAGGCTTCACCAGGAAGGCCAGCAGCCCTTTAAGCCACCCGGGCAGCTTCAGAATTGAGATCAGGTCTCCCAAGCAGGGGTCCACGAAATCACCTTTGCTGGGAGACAAAAGACCAGTCCAGGCATTCCCATCCTAGCACCCCTCTTGGCCTGTGTACCCTACCCACTGCAATCCCCTTCTCTACTCAGTGACTCTGCCCACATTCTTCTCACCAGGCTCCAGTAACTACTGGTCTCCTATCCCTTCATCTGCCACTTTCAAACACGTGGTTTTTTCTGTTGATCCTTCGGGATGCTTAGGCTCCACTCCGCACCCCCAAAGTTTCCAAGGCAGGACTCAGTGCCTCCCTCTCCCAAAAATCCAGCTCAGAGCAGCAAAGACTCAGACAACATCTCCCTGACCTGGCTTCACTGAGGCCACCCTGGAGGCACAAGTGGGACAGTCCAGGGTGGGCTACCCATGAAGCATGTCTCTGAGGCTATCGCTGGCTCAGAGCTCAGGCAAGGTCTCAGGCAGCTGATCCTGTGGCCTCATTCCCGGGGCTAGAGTGAGAGGTAGCCCCTTCTGCTGAAGGCTGGACCATGCTCGGCTGGGAAAGGGAGAAGAACATGACAGGCTGGGCCCTTGACTGAGCAAAGCTGCAGGGCCAAGCTTCCCCATAGGTGAGGCAGAGGAAGTGGGTCTGTGTCTGGGCACCAGACTGGCCAGCCCAGGCACACCACCAGAAGGCACCTTCACAGGCCTGTCCTCTGCCCCTGCCAACCTTTAAGGACTGAAAACAGTCAAAAGGAACCAATTTCTCTCAACAAGAGCTCTGACAAGTCCCTTAAAGTGAGTCTGGTCCAACCCACCCACTTTACAGAGAGAAAACTGAGGTCCTGCTCAAAAAGATTTTGCTCAAGTCAGAGCCTGAAGTCACCCCACCCTCCTGCTTGGATCCTGCCCCTGCCTCTGTTGTTTCCCAAGCAAGCAGGCATCCCCCATCTCCACCCACCGCCTACCTCACAAGCACAGCTCAGGGGCAGGTCACAGATGCTCAATCTAGCTCCCCTCAGGCCAGCACCTTTCCAAAGTCTCTCTGACAAGGGATCTCTAGGCTCAACGTGCACGGGTAGAGGGACAGCAAAGTCCCTGTCTAGAACACTCAAGCCTTCCTGTGATCAGCCGAGGCCTGTACTGGTGGTCACAGCACCCAACTGCTCCCCCTGGGTCTTGCCCACTTTTCCAATCCCACCAAGACCCCAAAGCCCACCATCACTCACAAGTTCTGTAGAAAGGTGTGGCCGCCATCACTGAAGAGCCCACCTGTCGACAGGATCTCCAGAGCATGGGGAATATTGCTTGGCAAGAAGGGAACCAGCTGCAGAGATTGAGGGGTGTAAGGGCTCCCAACCTAACAGCTCTTGACATTATGACCCCAGTGCTGTCCAGGCTGCCCTGCAGATGGATTGGATCAACCCTGCCCACACTGTACCTCTTACTAGAGTCACAAAGGCACAGGATGGGAGAAGTCTTGAGCCATACATGAAGCTGTCTAGATGACCAAACCAAAACCCACTGGCCCCAGGAACCTCTGGACAACTGCGCACCATTGTTTGCAGTGGACAAGGCCTCCCAAATGCAGTGCTCACTCATCGCCCAACACAGGGTTGAGTTTGCCATCAATCATTCACTCCATACTCCAGATCAGCCCTCTACATACTGGTCCCACAGGGCCACAGTCCCCATTGCCAACCACAAAACAATCAGGGTGCCAGGGAGGAAGAGGCCATGGGTACCAGGAAAGCTCCCCTGAAGGAGGGGAGATGCCAGGACGCTTGGGACCCTGCAGCCATACCGTGTGCCCGGCAGCCTCGAGGCTCTGCTTGGTCTCCAGCACGGCCCGCCTCATGACCGGGGTGGGCATGGTATAGTTGTCAGTCTCATAGTATCCCACACGCAGGGGCCGAGAGCTTGTGTAGATCTGGAGGCAAAACACAGGGTCAGGGTCAGGTTGGGAGAGGATGTCCTACTTCTGCATCTGACCCTGTCATAAAACACCTTCACAGTGACTTACAGATGAGCAGAACAAGGATGAGGATTCCTATCTGAGGAAACTGAGGTTTGAGGCCCAGAAAGAGAGCCAGAGGCCCAGGATGGAGCTGAGACTTGCCCAGAGCCACCCAGTACAGAGTGACAAGTAGATCTGGAACCCAGGCAGTCTGCCAACTGAGCCAAGGCTTTCCACTGCCTGTCCTCACTTGCATGATAAATTGTCCCAGAATTCAAGACAGGAACCTCCTCTCCTCCTTCTCAGGAACCCCTGGGTTTGGGTAGAACATCCCCCGCTGCTGAGGAGGGGAAGCACACCTCACCCAGCCCAGGTCTGGCCACCTGCCAACTCCCAAGAAACACTAATGCCCACTCTCCAGTCCACAAACCTTTAGCCCTTCCAAGGCACCCTTGGCTGGGGTGAGGGCACAAGGTTTATACAGAAGAGAGAGAAAGATGCTGGACTGCTGAGAAATGGGCTTACATCTCACAGCTTACGGTCCACATGAACTATGGTCCACATACACTATTCCTCGTCTTCATGGATCTAACTTTACTACTCCTGAATGCTTTCCACATAAGTACAAATAAACTTATTGTTCATTCTGGAACAACCCATCAACTCTTCAACAGAAAGCATCAAATGGCAATTTACCCTCCATGACTTTTTGAACCTCTCATCCCAAATACTCACCTTGTTGTGTCCACCAGTCCTTAACTATTACATCATGACTCTTTTTTTTTTTTTTTTTGAGTTGGAGTCACTCTGTTGCCCAGACTGGAGTGCAGTGACCGCTCCCGGCCACTGCAGCCTCGACCTGCTGGGCTCCGGCGATCCTTCCGCCTCAGCCTTCCCAGTAGCTGGAACTACAGGCGTGCGCTACCACGCCC
>CAUYQG010275113.1:0-24710 GCA_963574415.1 Tarsius wallacei | reverse complement strand
GTTAACCATGCCTGCTGTAGTTTCAGAGCCTCATGCTTAGATCATCAGAGTTATTTCTGGTTAAATATGCTAAATATTAGAGGGGAAGGAAAATGGCATCTACAGCTCCTGAACACATCCTAGTGGTCTCGGGGTCCACGGTCCTCCCTGATTTCTAAGGTTCAGTGGGCCTCCATGGCCGGCTACCAACAGAGGAGTCCCAATCCATCGTTCTATCCTCCTGCAAGGGAAACAGCTAGAGACTAATGAAACAAATCTCGGGGTGCACAAGAAACTGCCAGTGGCAGGGGGTCGAGTCCATAGGTAAACTCAGGCATGGGCATCAACCAGGGACTACGAACAACTCCTAGTAAGTGGGGTTAATTATTGAAGTTAGCTGAGAATGGGAATTTAAAATTCTAGGCCTAGGGAACTCAAGAAAGGGGGAGATAAAGATTCTCTCTCTGACATTCCCCTGGATAGTCCACTGGGGGAAAGTTGAGGTCTTGGGGGGATAGCCCTTGTACCAACAACAAGGGGAATGATCAGGAGGGCTGCAATGTCCTTATAGGAATGGGAACACCTTTTAGGGCTGGGCATTCAGTCAGCCAAGCAAAAGTATCCAAATGTAGGTCCTGGGTGGAACAATAATCATCAAGAGAATACAACTAAAGTGCAGGATCTGAGGGAGTTGATAGTTATAGGAATTAGGGAATCAGCCTCAAGTTCTCAGAATGTCTCTAAGGCTTTGGGGTCCCAAAAAGAGAAGGAAGAAACTCCAACTGCCTTCCTACAGAGATTAGAGATCAAATAAGGAACCATTCCAGGCTAGAATCAGAGGACCCGGTGGGACAGGGTCTTCTAAGTGTTAATTTCTGTTACTACTAAAAGGTTGCAGAAACTTGAGGGGTGAAATGAGAAACCAATAGAAGAATTACTTTAAGAGACACAAAAAACGTTTGTAAAACAGGATGAAGTAAAGAAAAAAAACCAAAAAGCAAGGAAAAGATGTAAAGAAAGTTATGATATGAAGGTGCATTTTTGATAAGGAAAGTTATAAAGGAAAGAGAATAATTTTGTATATGAAAAGATTTTGTATGATATAATTTTGACCTAAAGTAAAATGTCTGGTTATTTAGGAAAGAGGGAAACACAGGGCAAAACAGAGAATCCAAGCATGTCGTCAATGGTATGTGGAAGTCAGGATAAGATTCGTGAAGAGGAATTTATGAAACAAATCTTGGTATATAATTAAGTTGGTTATAACTTTTTCCCTAGGTCTAACTACTGTTATGGCTTGAAAGGTTTTTAGTTATTTAGAAAACTGAGTTTTAAAAGAGGCCATAATAGATTTACTTAACTTCCTAGGATATCAGGGGCTGAGAGTATCTTAAAACAAGTTACAATTTGTAAAAAAAAGAAGTTAAATACCTGGGGCATCTGATTAGTGAAGGCAAATGAAAAACCAACCTAGAAAAAAAAATAACTGGAATAATTGGCTACCCTTTACCAAAGACAAAGAGGGAATTCAAAGTTTTTAGTCCTAATAGGCTATTACAGATTATGGATTGACTCTTATTCTCATAAAACCAAAGATTTATACTTTAAACTGTTAGACGGAGAGCCAGATTCTCTCCAATGGACTGCTGAAGAAGAACAAATTCTAGAAGGGCTAAAATAAGCTTTAATCACAGCTCCTGTTTTAGCAATTCTATTTTAGAAAAGCCCTTTCACTTGTTTGTTGCCATGGATTAGGGTGCAGCCATCAGAGTGCTTACTCAAAGCTGAGGTAGAAAGAAGCAACCAGTCACATTCATGTCCAAATTGTTAGATTCTGTGTCTAGGGGTTGGCCTGAATGTGTTCAGGCTGTAGCAGCCACTGCCTTATTAGTGAAAAATAGTCGAAAATTGACTTTTGAAGGAACCCTCATGGTCAGCACCACCCCATCAAGTCTGGACTACCCTAAATCAAAGAGTTAGGCATTGGCTGATGGATTCCTGAATTCTAAAATATAAGGCAATGTTATTAGAAAAGGATGGTTTGATACTAACTACAGATTCCTGCCTCAACCCTGAGGCCTTCTTAAGTGCCAGGGAGATAAGGAATCAAGAGGAACAGGGTAGTAATTGTCTGGATATTATTGAATATACCAAACCAAACAGACCAGACTTGGGAATAATGCCACTGCATGGGGGTATTAACCTATTCATAGATGGATCCTCCAAATGACTGAAGGCAAAAACAAACAAACAAATAAAATGGCTATGCTATTATTGACGGAGATCAGTTGTCTACCTGTGAGAAGGGAAGGTTACCTAACAACTGGTCCACACAACTTGTGAGTTATTCACCCTTAATGAGGCTCTGGAATTGCTCGCAGATAAGGAAGGCACCATTTACATGGATTCTGAATATGTCTTTGGAATAGTCTGTACCTTTGAAAAAAATCTGGGCAGAAATAATAAGGAAAGAGAACTAGTCCATGGAAAATTGGTTAAAGAGGTTCTAGAAAATGTATTGCTCCCTCCCTGCAATAACACATATCAATAGTCATCAGAAAGGGCACTATTCCTTTAAGGCAGTTGGCAACAGACTGACTGAGGAAATAACCAAAAAGACCACCTTAGAAAGTGAGGCTTAACTCCTGAACCTCATCCCAATATACCTATAGTCGCCATGAGGGTGCAATTTACTGAAGAAGAAATCAAAGGAATGGAAGAACGAAGGGCTTCTCTAAACAAAGAGGGGAGATGGTTTCTCCCAGATGAGAGAGATGGTTAGCTAACCAATTATGGGGGAACTAATGATCATATTACATAAGAGAAGTCATTGGGGATCTCAGGCAATGTGAGATGCACTTCTAAAAACTTATGGGAGGCCAGGCATAGTTGCTCACACATATAATCTCAGCACTTTGGGAGGCTGAGGTGAGAGGATTGCCTGAGCCCATGGATTCAAAACCAGCCTGGGCAACTTGGTGAGAACTCATCTCTACAATAAATTAAAAAATTAGCCAGGCATGGTTAATTAGCATGCCTGTAGTTCCAGCTACTTGGAAGGCTGAGGCGGAAGGATCACCTGAGCCCAGCAGGTCAAGGCTGCAGTGGCTGTGAGAGTGCCACTGTACTCCAGCCTGGGCGACAAAGTGACTCCAACTCAGAAAAAAACCCAAAAAACTTAAGGGTGTGTTGGCATATATACCATCGCTAAATAGATCTGTCAAGGATGTATCACCTGACAAAAGACCTCAGGGTCTTATCTAAAGTAAGCAACTGTACACCATCTCTGCTTCTGTAAATACACTGTAAGTAAGCAGTTACATGCCATTTTCCCTGTTTCTGTAAACATGCTTTATTACACCTCATGTGTAAATGTCCATAAAATGTCTGCTTCGGTGCTTAGAAGTAGAAGTAGAAATAACCATTCCCAGTCCTAAATTTAAAATTGTAAACCCACCATGGCAAACCCATGTATGTTGTAACCAAAAAGCTCTATAAAAGCAGCTTGAAACTGAGGGTCGGAGCTCAGGTTTGGGGAGGTTACTCCACCTGAGACTTCCAGAATAAACACCTTTAATTCTCCTCTCAGTCTCTGGTGCCTGTTCTGAGTGCATTCATTCCTGTTCCTGGTGAGTTGCTGCAGTTGCTGTAACATTTTTGGTGCATAGGCTGGGAAGCTCCTGCTGTGCCCTCAGATTAGTCCAGCCCTTTGAGCCACTGCCTTTGCTGAACTTGCTGTGGCCTAGGAGACACCCAAGGATGAGGAAGTCATGCCTCCCAGCCAGTTGTCTGGGATCCAGACTCCGTGACCAGACCAACAGACTGCACTCTGCTCGGTGGACCAAATGGAGAGAGTGGACCAATCAACCAGAAATCCAGGAACCGTTAGGACACCCCAGGGTGCCCAGTCAGTCAGAGCCACTGAATGGTGGTGATAGGAGTCTGATAACCTCCCAGCAGTTCTTGTAACTGCTCAGGTAGAATCTCCGGGGGAGGTTCATCTGCAGTTGAAAGAAAGAAAGTGAAAGTGGTGTAAATGTGTGTGTGGCTCCATGGCCTTTAGGCTACAGAGTCTGACTGAGCCCTAACCTGCAGTACCATGAGGACTTCATACAGTTGAAGGCAGCCCCAGCCCCATCATAGGGCTGGTCTGGGTTGGGGATTTATACCAACCACCAATTGCTAAGAGGCATCTTAAATTCCCTTCGGGGAAGTGGCCAGAGGGGTGATGCAATCGCTGTCCTGAAGTTGCCTTCAGGAGGTCTTTGTCTTTTGTTCTGTGACACCTGGCACAGTCAGAGGCACACCATAGGAGAGTTATTGTAACAGCTCAGGTAGAATCTCTGGGGGAGATTCATCTGCAGTTGAAAGAAAGAGAGTGGAAGTGGTGTAAATGTGTGTGTGGTTCCACGGTCTTTAGGCTACAGAGTCTGATTGAGCCCTAACCTGCGGTACTGTGACAACCTCATGCAGCTGAAGGCGGCTCCAGTCCCATCATAAGGCTGGTCCAGGTTGGCAGTTTTATATCAACCCACCAATTGCTAAGAGACATCTTAAATTCCCTTTGAGGAAGCAGTCAGAGGGGCAATGCAATTGCTGTCCTGAAGTTGCCTTCAGAAGGTTTTTGTCTTTTGTTCTGCAACACCAACACAGTGGGAGGCACACTAAGGGAGAGTCTCCTTCAAAACCCACTGTCTTAGACTGTATGACCAAAAACTTTAGGAAAGGTTATGTAGGAGAGTGTGGTATTAAAATGTCTCCAAGAAAACTGGAAACTCTCTGCACAATAGAGTGGCCAGAGATAACCAAGGACTGGTCTCCAGAGGGAACTCTAGATGTAACCAAGATAAAGACTGTGTAGCAGGTGGTAACCGGGAAGCTGGGTGACCCAGATCAGTTCCCGTATATATATATTCCTGGTTACAGATTGCATTAGCTCAGCCCCCTTGGACAAAGTTTTGTGCTGGCAATCAGGGACAGAGTAGAATTCTCCTAGCCAAGTCTCCACTTCAACCAAAAGATCAAAACTGAGACCAAGCTAAAAATCCAACAATTATCCAGGGAGACAAGATGATGAGCCTTCGTTGCTACTGCCCTCCTATATAACATCACTAATACCAGAGGCCCCCTCTTTGCCACAAGTAATACCAGAGCCCCCCCCCCACCAGACACACCACCACCATCTGTGTCCCTACCACCACCTGCAGAACTGGACCAAATGGGGAGGTGCCTTTGATCAGCCTCAAGTCAGCAGTCTGCACTCCAAATGCTCCTGCATGAGATCAGAGGCCCCCAACAAGTGACACAAGAGGGCAATGTCCAAGGTGGACGATCTATCTCTATTACTAGCCATTTGCTAGCACGGACTTGCTAAATTGGAAACATCATACCCACTATTACTCAGAAAAACCCCAGGCCATAATCCACTTAGTTAAGTCTGTCTATCAGACTCATCTTCCCACTTGGGAAGATTGCTGCCAGCTCCTCCTAACCCTTCTCAATATGGAGGAGAGGTGACAAGTAATGATAGAAGCTGCAAAATGGATGGCAGGATGTGCCTCAGGGGACTTATTAGATCCTAAGACCTGGGTAAGGGGTGCTTTCCCAGAGGAGGATCCACATTGGGACCCAAACTTGGAGGACGGCAGCGCCAACCTAGAAAAATATCGATGAGCTCTCCTGAAAGGATTAAAGGCAGGTGCTAAGAAGCCCATCAATATGTCCAAGACTACTGAGGTCCTCCAAAAGTCAGATGAAAGTCCCTCAGACTTTTATAAGAGACTTTGTGAGACCTTCCAGTTATTTACCCCCTTCAATCCTGAGACCCCTGAGAATCAGCACATAGTGAGTGTTGCCTTCATGGGCCAAGCACAGGGTGACATCCGAAGAAAGCTACAGAAGTACAAAGGGTTAACCAGAATGAACAGCATCCAACTACTGGAGATTGCCAATAAAGTTTTCATAAACTGAGAACAAACTGCAAAGAGGGAGGCTGACAAGAAGGCTGGCCAGAGAATGAAACAAAAGGCAGCTCTCCTTGCTCCAGTCCTAGGCTGGCCAGCTGAATTCAAGTCAAAGCAAACAAAAGCAAAGCTCAGGACCCGTGATCCCTTACAATGGGATCAGAGTGCATAAAAATTGGACACTGGAAGAAGGACTACCCTGATAGACCTCAGAGGGAAGAAAAGAAGAATCCAGGGATGGAGATGAACACTGCCCCATCCAAGACAGAACCCTCTGCTGCTGGCTTTATTGGGCTAGTTGGCATTAACTCAGACTGAGACAGACAGGGCTCCATCAACTTAGGCCACCATGAGCCCATAGTCAAAATGAAGGTTGGGGGCTAATCAATGGACTTTATGGTGGACACTGGAGCAAAGCATTCAGTTGTAACCAAAATAGTGGGGCCTATGTCAAAAAAGAGAAACAAAAATCATAGGGGCTACTGGAGCCCAAATCAAGCTTTCTTTTTGTGAAAATCCGCAATTGCACCATGGGGGGACACCAGGTAAAACATGATTTCCTGTATATCCTAGAATATCCGGTACCCTTGATGGGAAGGGACTTGCTGTCCAAGCTGGGGGCCCGGATCACCTCCTCAGCTGATGGCCCCACCCACCTTGGAGTGCTGGGACCCACATGGCTGGGACCCCCAAAGGACACCTCCTTAATTTTGTCTGTCACAATTCCCTGAGAGAAAGAATGAAGACTCCATTCCAGCCTACCACAAACATCAACCCAGACCTGGAAACATGGAGCTCCTGCTTCCCCAGAGTCTGGGCTGAGAAGAACCCACCTGGGCTAGCTGTCAATCATCCACCAGTAATAGTCGACATGCTGTCCAGCACCCACCCGTTAAGGGTCCTACAGTATCCCTTGTCTCAAGAAGCCAAGATTGGCATCTAAGTTTACCTTCAAAAACTACTAAAATTCAGGCTGCTCCAAAAGTACCAATCTTCATGGAATACTCCTCTGTTGCCTGTGAAAAAAAACAGGCACCAACAACTACCAACCTGTCCAGGACCTGCGGGCCATCTGCCAAGCCACAACAACCATCCACCTAGTGATCCCTAACCCATACATACACCCTCCCAGGCCTCATACCTGCAGAGGCCCAAGGGTACACCTGTCTGGATCTAAAGGATGCTTTCTTCTGCATTCACCTGAAACCTGTAAGTCAGCCCATGTTTGCCTTTGAATGGGAAAACCCTGCCTCTGACCAAAAGGAACAATTAACTTGGACCCAGTTGCCCCAGGGGTTCAATAACTCTCCCACCATGTTTGGAGAGGCTCTAGCAGAGAATCTGGCATACTTCCCAAGTGCAGAAGTCAAGTGTACACTCCTGCAATATGTGGATGATCTCCTCCTGGCAAGTGCCACTTTGGAGGACTGCACTAAGGGGACAGAGACATTTTTAGACTTTCTCCAAAGAACTGGACACAGAGTGTCCATTAAAACAGCCCAGATTTGCCAGAAAACAGTCAAGTACTTGGGGTCTCTAATCTCAAAAGGGCATTGGGCCTTGAGGCATGAATGGAAAAAGGTAATTTGGACACATCCAACCCCAAAGACCCGAAGGCAAATCCAAAAGTTTCTGGGGGCTGCCGGATTCTGTCACACCTGGATCCCTAACTACTCATTAATAGTCAACCCCCTCTATGAAGCCACAAAGGGAGGAGAAAAGGAGTCATTCCAGTGGGGGCAACAGAAAGCCTATCTTATCCTTAAAAAGGCTTTACTAGAAGTCCCTGCCTTGGGGTTCCCTGATGTAACTAGAGAATTTAATCTCTTCGTTCATGAGAAAAAGAGAATGGCCCTGGGAGTTCTAACTCAGAACACAGGTCCCTGGCAATGGCCTGTGGCTTATCTGTCCAAACAGAAAGACACAGTGGCAAGTGGATGGCCACCCTGCCTGCAGGCCCTGGCTGCCACTGCTTTCTTGGCTGAAGAGGCAGACAAACTCACCATGGGACAAATCCTGAACATCAAAGTCCCTCATGCAGTTGTGGCCCTAATGAACCACAGAGGGCACCATTGGCTCACCAATCCATGCATGAGCCACTACCAAGGCCTTCTGTGCAGAAATTCTTGGGTGCACCTAGAGACTGTCAAAACTTTAAATCCAGCCATTTTCTTACCTGCCGAACCAGGACCCCTAGACCATGACTGTATTGAAACAACAGCTGACCAGATCTCACAGATCAGCCTTTGCCTTCTCCAGATGGTGTCCTCTACACTGATGGAAGCAGCTTCCTGTCAAATAGGAAGCACTTGGTGGGATATGTGGTCATAACAGAAACAGATGTAATAGAATCAAGGGCCCTCCCAATGGGATGGTCAGCTCAATGGGCAGAGCTAATGGCTTTAATCAGAGTCCTAGAATTAAATAAAGGACAAAAGGTAAATAGCTATACAGACTCAAGATATGCCTTTGCCACCCTCCATATACATGGGACCCTCTATAAAGAAAGAGAACTCCTTAATTCAGGAGGAAAATCTATCAAAAATCAAGCTGCAATCCTACCCCTCCTAGAAGCAGTCTGGGATCCCACGGCTGTTGCAGTCAAATACTACCAAGGACACCAAAAGGGAAAGAGTTCCATAATTAAAGGAAACCAAAGGGCAGACATGGAAGCCAAGTAGGCAGCCATGACAGTGACCCCTCAGGACCCTCCTGGCAAAATTTTAATGATCTCCTGCCTAAATGGCCAAGTTATGCCCAGGAAGAAGAAAAGTGGATAAAAATGGAAAAGGGTACCAAAGGCCCAGGCAGATGGTGGCTTCTTCCCGACAGACAGCTCTTTTTCCCAGACCACCAGGCCTATTCCCTGATTTACCAACTTCATGAAGACACCCATATGGGGAAAATAGCATTAGAAAACTTAGTAAACAGGTATTACTATATGGCCAGACTTCCCACACTTTTCAGAAATGTAACCCGGAGATGTCAGATATGTGCTTGCAACAATGCCAAACAAGGGCCTTCCCAGACACTGGGAATACAAAGAACTGGACAAAATCCATTTGAAGACCTAGAAATAGACTTTACTGAACTACCACCCAGCAAATGATATAAATACCTATTAGTCATTGTATGCACATGTCAGGCTGGGTTGAGACATACCTCACCAGAACTGAGAAAGCCAGAAAAGTAACAAAAATCCTACTGACTGAAATCTTACCTAGATATGAAATGCCCACCTCAAACGGAACAGATAATGGGCCCACCTTCGTGGCTGAAATTACACAAGGACTAGAGAGGGACCTACAAATCAAATGGAACTTTCACACAGCTTACAGACCTCAGAGTTCAGAGAAAGTTGAGCGCATGAACCAAACTCTAAAGCAAGTGTTAAGTAAGTTTTGTCAGGAAACTCAACTGTCCTGGATCTCTGTACTGCCTATGGCTCTCCTCCAAGTAAGATGCTCTCCCCAAGCAGAAATCAAGCTCTCCCCCTATGAAATTCTGTTTGGCAGACCTCCTCTCCTTGTAAGGGTCCCTGGAGACAGGAAAGAAATAGGAAATCTAGATATCCATTCCCAGCTGCCCCTCTTAGTTATCACCATATCCCAGTTACACCACTGGGTGCTGAAAAAACTTCCCTGCCCATAAGCAACCCAGTACACCCCTATAAGCCAGGAGATTTTGTCTGTGTAAAAGACTGGCACAAGCACCCCCCAAACCCATATGGAATGGTCCCTACTTCATGCTCCAAACAACTCCCACAGCTTTAAAAGTTGCAGGCATAGACACCTGGATCCATCACTCCCAAGTAAATGCTGCCGCACCACCAGAGAGCTCAAGCAACTGGACAACAACCAAAAACCCTAAGAACACCCTCAAAATCACTCTCTGAGCTTACCATCCTGCCTCCAGAGAACTTGCAGAACATCAGCCCTGCTTTAGTCACTCCAGAAGCTGACTAATAGATTCACAGCGGAAGACTGAGGTGCCAGCCATCAAAACCATAAATAAACTGTTTCACTGGTTGTTAATTCACTAAATGTACTGCTATCACCATTCAACCCTTGCACTTTTCATCCCGATAGTCTTGGCTCTGGGTGTGGGCCTAACTGCTGTAACCCCACTGATTGGAAATGTGGCGAGAAGTCTTTATTGCTCTTTCTGTATTTCTCATGCATAGGATGTATTATTGCTTTATTATGTTTACAATAGGAATATATATGTTAATCAGTCCCGGAAACTGCACTAAACAAAATGTTTATCCTAAAGCATGATCCAGACTCACAAGCAAAGGTAACTGGATCATCCCCTCTCCATTACCGACATGTCAATGTACTAGATTTGCCCCCTTTGGGGCCACACTAGACCAATGTGTCACCTCATGGCAAAAGAGTGATGAAGTCATTTTCTGTACTCATGAAAAGTCATCTGCCCTTGTAACCTACCTTATAGCCTGGAATGCTATATTTGTTATCCTTCTCTTCTTCCACAAAAACACATTCCTTCCCCAAAGCCTACCCCAACACAGGCCAAAACCCCGCTTCCTGTTTCAACCAGTAAATATCAGGACCCCATATTAAAATCAAGGATTCATTCATACTCTTGTAACATTGCCTATCCCTGTATACCAAGCAGATGTTTTAAAAATTACACCCTCTGTACTAAAAATGGAAAGGCATATTGGACAGGAAAAACATATAAAAACCCTTACTGGTGTCTGCCGGACCCAATCTGCCCTGGTGTTCCCCAAGCCTATTGGGTCACTTCTGATATAGTTCACCAATATAAACCAGATAAACCTCTTACCTTAGATGCTCATCTAAATCAAATGTGAAGTGCAACTCATTGCCTCCTTAATGATACTAACCTGGCCAAAGACTGCTGGCTCTGTTTGTCCACAGTTCCCCCCATTCTGCTGCAACTCCAATGGCACAGGAAATTATAAATGTTACCCTGACGACCAACAGTCCAGAGTTTCATGAAATGGGTTCTATACTAACCCAGGTTGAATTGTCCCAACAGGCATCCAAATGCTTGACAAAATGACAGCGAAGCCAGTTGGCAACCTAACGACCAGCCGATGTCACCAGGTTATCAATATCTAGGAACCTGGCCCTCACCTGACAGCCAAACCCTGGTGCCGATCTCTTACAGGCCTTTTCTTCATATGTGGAACAAACGCCTAACAATGCCTACTGGTCAACTGGGCAGGAACCTGTACTCTGGACCTCCTCACTCCACAAATAAACATTGTTCCCAGTAACAAATCTCTTACAGTGCCTCTAGCAGCATACACCTGAAGAAAAAGAACCATCCAAATTATACCCCTGTTAATTAGACTAGGAATAACAGCTGGAATAGACACTGGAATAGGAGGTATCGCGGCCTCAACCACATACTATTATCAACTGTCTAAGGACTTAATGGATGACATAAAACAAGTAGCTACATCATTAGTGGCCCTTCAAGATCAATAGATTCCTTACTTTTCCAAGATCAATTAGATTCCTTCTAGTTTTACAAAATAGAAGGGCACTAAACCTGCTAACCGCTAAAAAGGGAGGGCTTTGTCTCTTCCTAAATGAGGAATGCTGCTTTTATGTAAATAAGTCAGGGGTGGTTAGGGACATGGCCCAACAATTAAGAGAACAAATCACAAAAAAAAAAGACAAAAATTGGCAAAGTCTTGGCTAAATTGGAACAGTATTTGGAGCTGGGCATCCTGGCTTCTCCCATTAGCTGGACCTCTCCTCATGGTCCTATTGGCACTTCTGTTTGGGCCCTGCATTCTCATCCTAATAGTTCAATTTGTTTCCTCCTGCCTAAAATCCATAAAATTCCAAATGTTTCTCCACAACTATGAGCAACTTCCCCTGCAAGATATGAAAAGCAGGTGATGCTTCTTAGAAAAACCTTAAAGGGCATCAAAGGGAGGAATGAGATAAAAAACAAACAAAAAAACCAAAACAAAACAAGCAGGAAAGCTGACCTTAAGGTTTTATCTTAAGTAAGCAACTGCATGCCATCTCTGCTTCTGTAAATACACTGTACATAAGCAGCTACATGCCATTTTCCTTAACTGCAATCTGTTTCTGTAAACATGCTTTATTACACTTTATATGGAAATGTCCATAAAAAATGTCTGCTTCAATGCTTGTTGTAGAAGTAGAAATAACCATTCCTGCTCCTAAATTTAAAATTGTAAACCCACCAATGGCCAACCCATGTATGTTGTAATCAAAAAGCTCTATAAAAGCAGCTTGAAACTGAGGGTTGGGGCTCAGTTTTCGGGAGGCTACTCCACCTGACTTCTGGAATAAACACCTTCAATTCTCCTTTCAGTCTCTGGTGCCTCTTCTGAGTGCATTCATTCCTGTTCCCAGTGAGTTGCTGCAGTTGTTGTAACAGTTCCAGCTGCTTGAAAGGCTGAGGAGGAAGGATCACCTGAGCCCAGCAGGTCAACGCGGCTGTGGCCATGTGTGTGCCACTGCACCCCAGCCTGGGCGACAGAGTGAGATGCTGACTCTAAATACATACATACATACATAAATGGGGCCAGTCAACTGAAAAATTCCCACAAACAGGCTCCAAAAAGAAAGGGTAGAGAAACCTTCCCTACCCCCTAAAAATATCAGAGATTACATATTAGCTTTTAGGCTATCTCCCTACTCTCTTGATGGTTTCTTTGGCTTTGCAGAAGCTTGTCAGTTTGGTGAGGTTCCACTTATCTATCTTATCTCTTATGGCATGAGCATGTAGGGTTTTGATCAGGAATTGGTTGCTAATTCCAATTTCCATAAGAGTGTCTCCTATATTTTCTAAGGTTCTTGTGGTTTGAGGTTTTATGTTTAGGTCTCTGGTCCATTTAGAGTGAATTTTTATGCATGGGGATGAGTAGGGGTCCTGTTTCAATCTTCTGCATGTGGTCAGCCAGTTTTCCCAGCACCATTTACTAAATAGGTTCTCCTCTCCCCAGTGGTTGGTGGTGGAGGCTTTGTCAAAGATGAGTTGGTTGAGAAATTGAAGTCTTGCTTTTGGAATCTCAATTCTATTCTATTGGTCTATATGCCTGTTCTTGTACCAATACCAGGCTGTTTTGATTATTGTAGCTTTATAATAAAGTTTAAAGTCTGGGAGTGTAATACCTCCTGCTTTTTGCTTTGCTTGGTTTGGTTTGGTTTGGTTTTTTTTGCTGAGGATTGTTTTGGCTATTCATGGTCATTTATATTTCCATATGAATTCCTGTATTGTTGTTTCTAGGCCTGAGAAGAATGTTGCTGGTAATTTGATGTGTATTGTGTTAAATCTGTAGATTGCCTTAGGTAGAATGGTCATCTTAACAATGTTGATTCTTCCAATCCATGAACATGGAATATTTTTCCACTTTTTTGTGTCATCTTTGGTTTCTTTGAGCATTGTTTTGTAGTTTTCATTGCCAACTCCATGTCTGACAAAGGCCTAACATCTAGGATCTACAAGGAACTCAAATGTGCTGAAAAGAAAAAAAACAAACAGCCCCATTACAAAGTGGGCAAAAGATATGAATAGACAGTTCTCAAAAGAAGACATATACGCAGCCAACAAATACAGGAAAAAATGTTTAGCCTCACTAGTCATCAAGGAGATGCAGATTAAAACTACACTGAGATACCACCTAACTTCAGTCAGAATGGCCATCATCAATAACTCAAAAAATAACAGATGCTGGAGAGGATGTGGCAAAAAGGGAACACTTCTATACTGTTGGTGGCAGTGTAAACTCCTACAGCCTCTGTGGAAAACAGTGTGGTAATTCCTAAAAGTTCTAAAAATCAACCTTCCATATGACCCCACAAGCCCCCTGCTGAGAATATACCTGGAAGAACTCAAATCACTCTGTAAAAAAAAATATCTGCACATGTATGTTTATCAGAGCATTGTTCACAATAGCAAGAACATGAAACCAACTATGCTGCCCATCAAAAGAGGACTGGATTTAAAAATGTGGTACGTATATAAAATGGAATATTGCACAGCCACAAAGAAGAACAAAATCATGAACTTCACAGCTACCTGGATGGAATTAGAGTCTATAATACTGAGTTATCTTTCACAGAAACAAAGAACTGAGTATCACATGTTCTCACTCATAAGTGGACCTTGAACAACTATCGTAATACTATAAGAAAATAATTGACAGTAGTAGAAAACTGCGTGGAGCGGGGTAAGGTGGGATTGACAGCAGTGGAAATCTGCCTGGGGAAGGGGGGGCACACCTCACCAACAAGGGTACCCACACAATGAATATTTGTATACCCAACTCTGAATTGTACCCCACAATTTAAAAGAAAAAATTTAAAAGTTAAAAACAAAATAAATAAATACATAAACAAAATAAATATCAGCTTTTAATTAAGCTGACTTTTTACCATGGAGCTCTTGAAAAAACAAAAACAAACAGACAAACAAAACATTTTCCAAATTTCTTATCATCAGATTTCAGCCAGGACAAACTAAGTCTCCCATTCAGCTTGTTTGGTTCTAAAACCAGCTCTCCCCACATCACCTCCCACCAGTTGTATGCACAAATGAATTATTTTAGACTTCTAAAAAAATCCCATTTAGGCTACTGCTGCCTATGACTATCCTGGGTTAGGTGGAGTCACTTAAATATTTACAAGAGGATGCCCCCTAAATGTTATACATAAATTCAGTTGCTGTTTAACAGAAGTTGGTCACAAATGAAAAACCAAGTTCCAAACTCAAACAATAGAAAACAGCTGTAATCTTAAAAGTATACTATATAAAATGAGACCAGCAGTGACACATTGCCAATCTCTTGACATGCACCTCTCATCCTGAGACAAAGAGGAAAAATCTTATACCTTCTGTTGTGAGTCAGAAGTAGAAAAGTTCTCAGCAGAGTTCTTTAACTAAATCTCTTGTCCTAAGACAGAGATTGACACCTTTTAAAGAAAAGAATGCATTTGAAAAACAGCCCAGACAAAGTCTAGACCTTCAACCAAAGAGTGAGAAGAATAAATTCAGAACTTACCCAAAGCACCTTGATGGGACTTCTGAAGAGGAAGAGTTTATGCTGGTACCATTGCCGCTGCCAGAGAGAAACACCAGCTGGCTCCTGTCAATTCATACCAGTTATGTCGACCTAGAAGAAAGAAGCTGAGGCAAAATTGATATGAAAAGAGAGTTTATTTGGGCAAAGTTTGAGAACTGCAACCAGGGAGCATAGATACAAGTTACCATAAATATACAGGTGGATTAACAGTAGTTACAAGTGGGTAACCTACTGATTGGTTATACATTGTTCTTAGTATTAAAAATTCCAGAAACATGAACATAATAGGTGAGGCAACTCATCAGGAACAAAATGACTTTAAACAATTGCTCCCAGGCATGGGTGGGGGCAAATAAAGGGTGGGGAGATGACTGAAATCCCATATGCACTTCTCTCTGGGCCTGATTCATGTTGCATGCATCACATAGCTCGGATGCTCTGTGATACTTTTCTTTTCTCACAGGCCATCCCTCTTCCTTTTTCCAACCTTTCCTCTGTCCTCCTGCTCCCCTTGTTCCCCTGAAGAAGGAGGCAAATAAAATTTATTTGACCAAATGCAACAGATACTATATAGAAATGGCAAGGAAACAGGAAAAAAAAAAAAAAAGACACTTTCATACTCTATTATTGCCACTACAAATTGGTATAGTCTTTAAACAGTACCATTGGTTTATATTTACCAAAATGTTAAATGTTCATATTATTTAACCCCTTCCAAAAAAATCCATTTCCAGAAATTATTTCTAAAAAATTACTAATACACATGTATTATATATAAAGACAGATGATCAACACAATCCTTTTTAAAATATTGCAAAATAGGAAAAATTATAAATGCCATGGGTGGTACACTAATACTAGGCAGCCACTTAAAATAGCCCAATGGAGCTATTATACTGGCCTGGAAACTCTCTAAGACATTATAAGCCATAAAATAAGTTTACTCACTCATACTCACTGAACAAATAAGTTAATATTCACTGGTTTCATATTTGTCAGGCAGTAGCATAGTTGCAGGGGATACAGCAGTGAATAAATCAGACAAAATTCCTGCCTTTATTCTAGAATGCTCTGCATTCAAACTGAATATTAATTTTTAAAGTATGAATCATTGAGGATGAAAAGAACCACATATGTTTATAAATGTGTAGGTAATGATTTGAAAGAAATAAGAATGAGTCCAACTAGGATTCCCTCTTCTCAATGGGCTTTCATCAGGCAGGAAGGACAATCTTGGTGAAATCGATACCATGAGCTCAGAGGCAGGATATGGGGGTGGATGAACACAGTCCCTGTGTCCAGATCCAGGGACATATGGTAAAAGCATGGGTCAGGCAGCTGTGGACTGGTGAAAAGAGTGCTGGATGACTACTTTTCTCTTTACATATGTGGATTTTATATACAGTTGACCCTTGAGCAACATGGGGGTTATGGGAACCGACTCCCACGTAGTAGAAAATGTGCATGTAACTTTCAACTTCTCCTAAAACTTTACTACTCTAGCCTTCTTTTGACTGGAAACCTTACCAATAACATACACAGTATATTAACACATATTTTGTATGCTATATGTACTATATATTGTATTATTATAGTAAAGTAAGTTAAAGAAAATAATACTATTAAGATAATCATTATGGGCCGGGTGTGGTGGTTCTAGCCTGTAATCCCAGCACTTTGGGAGGCTGAGGTGAGAGGATGGCCTGAGCCCAGGGGTTTGAGACCAGCCTGGGCAACTTGGTGAGATCTCATCTCTACAATAAGTCAAAAAAAAAAAAAAAAAATTAGCCAGGTATGGTAGCATGCACCTGTATTTCCAGCTATTGGAAGTCTGAGGCAGAAGGATCGCCTGAGTCCAGCAGGTAGAGGCTGCTGTGTTTGTGAGCGTACCACTGCACTCCAGCCTGGGCAACAGAGTAAGACACCAACTCAAAAAAAAAAAAAAGATAATCATTATGAAGAGAAAATATATATACTATTCATTAAGTGGAAGTAGCTCAACATAAAGGTTCTTCATCCGTTATGTCTTCATGTTGAAGAAGAGGAAGAGGGCTGTTTCTAAGTGGCAGCAGAGGCAGAAGAGGTGGAGGAGGTGGAAGGAGAGGCAGGCACACTTACTGCAAATTTTATTGAAAAAAATTTACATGTAAATGGACCTGTGCAGTGCAAACCTGTGTTGTTCCAGAGTCCACTGTACAAATAATGTGTTATTGTTGAAAAGATCCGATAATCCACAAAGAGCTCCATGACCTCATGGCCCTGTCTCATCTTAGGGTGGCATGTACTTCAAATATCTTAAAGAACAATTAGCCTTTGGGGCCCAAACCCAAGTGCTTCCTCAGAGCCAAGCAGGTGTGATGGATGAGTAAGCCAGTTTCCACGGTGGCATGCTGGAAGACAGGCAGAGGATATCAGAGCTTCTGATTTAAAGGAGCGTCACATGGAACATGGACGTTTCAAAATGTTGGCTTAAAAAATTAACATTATAGGGACAAAAAGATCCCACGTGCCCCCAGTACCTAACCCAAAGGCCTCTAGTTTGGGCCCCGTTAGTCTTTACTGCAAGTTCCTTGAAGTAGTCACTAGGGAACTAATACAGCAAGTTTTCCTACAGGCATCTAGATATGGCTCCCACCTGGGAGGCCCATTCTCACTCCCTGCTAAAAAGCTCTCCCTTCCAGTCTCTTTAGACTCATCCAGATCACCTGCAGAGAAGCATGCAGAGGAATAGAGGAATACGAGGCCCAATTAAGCCAGTATCAAGTGGGCAAGTTATATTGAGGAGGGAAATCTCAGGATGTGATTTTATAAATTTTATACAGGAACTTACTAATAACAGCAAGAGCTGTAAAAGCTGATTAGCCAGCTGTAAAAATATTTGCAGTAAACCAAAAGTAGTTAACCCTTTGCTGTTAGTTCCGAAGCAAACAAAAAAAGCAGTCAACTGTCGCTATTCGCTATTAATTAATCCTAAAGAGACAAAACACCACAATTGATCAGCTGCTTCACAAACCTCTGGCTGTTTCCTTTTGCAAACTTCCCCCATAGGCAATTTCCCTGGCCCACACTGAATCCCAATACAGTCTTATAAACACTTTATCTAACCCCTTCCTCTTTGCAGACAGTAGACTCTTTCTCTCTCTGCTGTTTGACCTATTGTGTCCTTCACAACATATCCATATCTTCCCTTTAATACATCTACCTTTCTTTTTTTTTTTGAGTTGGAGTCTCACTCCGTCGCCCAGACTGGAGTGCAGTGGCACACTCCCAGCCACCGCAGCCTCGACCTGCTGGGCTCCGGCAATCCTTCCACCTCAGCCTTCCAAGTAGCTGGAACTATAGGCACGTGCTACCACTCCCAGCTAATTTTTTATTTATTGTAGAGATGAGGTCTCGCCAAGTTGCCCAGGTGGGTCTCAAACCCGTGGGCTCAGGCAATTCACTCACCTTGGCCTCCCAAAGCACGAGATTACAGGCTGAGCCACTGAGCCCGGCCACATCTACTTTTCTTAATTCATTAACTATCTTGGTAAATTCTTATTACCAACTCATACTTCAGTCATCATATCAAGCCTACCACAAACGGCAAAGTGTACCTTACCTCCTACCCTAGCAGCTTTGTTTAAAGAGCCAGTCCTACTGGGATCAAAGTGAATTCTCAAGTGAAATTCTGTACTTTATTTTTAAAATGCAGAAGAATCTAGAAAAGATGTGAACAATCTCATTCACTCTATCTGCTCTCTACTCCATCTACCTCCATCTGCTTCCCTCTCCACCTACCTCCAACATGTCCCATTCCTTCCCATTAATTCTTTATTTTTTATTTTTTTAAAATTATTGATATATAATAGTGGTACATAGTTTGGAGATACATATGACATTTTGATTCCTGTATACAATGAGTAATGAGCAAATCAGTAATCAGAACAGCACCCTCAA
Source organism: Tarsius wallacei (assembly GCA_963574415.1). Lineage (NCBI taxonomy): Eukaryota > Metazoa > Chordata > Mammalia > Primates > Tarsiidae > Tarsius > Tarsius wallacei. Next base: position 5,771 of record CAUYQG010275113.1, on the reverse strand, counting down.
ACATTTTTTTTCCTTTTTCTTTCCTTTTTGTTTTTGTTTTTTAGAGATGAGTTTCTCACTATGTTGGAGTGCAGTTGTTGTTCACAGAAGTTAGCATAGCACACTGCAGCCTTGAACTCCTGACCTCAAGCAATGTTTCCCACTCAGCCTCCAAAGTAGCTAGGACTATAGATATTTGTCACCACTCCTGACACATTTATTTTTTCTTTGTGTTTGGGACATCACAATTCTTCTCTTCTAGTTATTTCAAAATATACAATACGTTATTGTTAACTATCATTTCCCTACTGTACTATTGAATGTTAGAACTATTCCTTCTATGAAACTGTATTTTTGTACCCTTAACCAACTTCTCCTCATTTCTTCCTCTCTTCTTCCCTTCCTAACCTCTGGTAACCACAATTTTATTCTCTACCTCCATTAGTTTCTTTTTTTAGCTCCCACATGTGAGTGAGAACATGTGATATTTGTCTTTCTGTGCCTGGCTTATTTCACTTGAAATAATGACCTTCAAATTCCACCCATATTTGTATACCTAACCTGAATTGTAACCCACATCTTTAAAATAAAAAAATTAAAAGTTAAAAAAAATTTTCACAATAAGTTTATGCACATAATATCTCATCTAATCCTCACTATTACCCAAAGTATAGAATCTCATTGTACAGATGAATAAAATGAAACTTAGGGAAAAAAATTCCACACATGTTGCTGCAAATGAGAGAATTTCATTCTTTTTTATGACTGAATAAGATTACATCAAGCCAAAAAGCTTCTGCATAGCAAAGGAAACAATCAACAAAGTGAAGAGACAACCTATAGAATGGAAGAAAATATTTGCAAACTAGTCATCTGGCAAGGTATTAATAACCAGACTATATAAGAAAATCAACAACTCAACAACAACAACAACAACAAAAACAACTCCAATTAAAAAATGGGCAGGTCGGGCACAGTGCCTCAAACCTACAATCCCAGCACTTTGGGAGGCTAAGGTGAAAGAATTGCCTGAGCTCACGGGTTCAAGACCAGCCTGAGCAATTTGGCAAGACCTCATCTCCACAATAAATCAAAAAATTAGCCAGGCATTGTAGTGCATGCCTGTAGTTCCAGTTACTTGGAAGGCTGAGGCAGAAAGATCACTTGATCCCAGTAGGTTTAGGCTTCATTGGTCGTGAGCGTGCCACTGCACTCCAGACTGGGCATAGAGTGAGACACTGACTCAAAAAAAATAAAAAATGGGCAAAAGATCTGAATAGATGTTTCTCTAAAGAAGACATACAAATGGCCAAAATTTATATGGAAAACTGTTCAACATCTCTAATCATCAGGGAAATAAAAGTCAAAACACAATGAGATATCATCTTACTCCATTTAGAACGGATATTATCAAAATGATTTTTAAAAAATGACCAATGCTGGCAAAGATGCGGAGAAAGGGGAACACTTGTACACCACTGGTAGGAATGTAAAGTAGTACAGTCCTTATGGAAAAAGGTATGGAGGTTCCTCAAAAAACTCAAAATAGAACTCTCATGTGATCCAGCAATCCTACTACTGAAATTAATATATTGAAGAGATATCTGCCTTCCCATGCTTATTACAGCTTTATTCACACTAACCAAGATATGGAAGCAATATATTTGTCCATCAATGGTTGAATAAATAAAGAAAAAGTGGTATAAAATTTCTTATTTTGAGAACACTGAATTCTTGTCCAAGCTCTGTCATTTGGATCTTAGAATCTCAATTTCTTCATCTGTAGAATGAAGAAAGAAACTTCTGCTTCAAAATACCATGGGGATTAAATCAAATGACACGTGAAAAACTTTGCCATCTATATAGCATTATGAACATGTGGAATATGCCTATTAATAATGTAAGGCCAGGTTGAGAAACCAATGAATAACTGTAGACAGGTCTCCATATGTTTCCAAAAACTCTCTGGTAGCATTTAAATCATGTTCTTGGAAGGGGAAGGGTTTGGAATACAGAGTTCAGGAGCCAGGAGTGGTTGCAATGGTAGGTGATGGAGGACATTGGCATTGGGGAGGCACTGATGGGACCATTGTGAGAGAGGACATGGAGTGGGGAAGTAATGATGAATCTGAAGGTGTAGTCAGAGTGGTTGGGATGACAATTATGCCATTAACCAAAATGGGTAATTTAGTTATTTTTCAGTGTTTTTTGGTTGCTTGTTTATCCCCAGGCATGGGCCTAGGGCCTTGGAGTACATTAATAACCACTACACAAAAGTTCCCTTTTCTCACAGACTTACTTTCTGGAGGGGCATCATGAATCTCTGACTCCGCTAAAAGGAGATGTTTCCAGCCCAGTGACAAGATGAGTCTGAGTCTGCTTGATCTGAAATGTGTCTTGGAGCCTTATGAGTCTAGAACAGATGCCTGGAAATGTTGTAAAAAAATTTTTTATTTCTTACTTTTTATTTTAAAATTTTTCACACATACAAGAGTATAATAAAGAATAGTATAATGAATTCCCATGAATGCATTACCCAAATTCACTAATTACTAACTTGCAGTCAATTCATCAATATTCCTATCCATTTCCAACTCCCATTGTCCTGCCCTGATTTATTTTGAAGCAAGTATCAGACGTCATAAAATTTCATTTATAATCACTAAATATTTTAGTATGTATCTCTAAAAGACCAGAACTTTTTAGATACACAACCACCATACCATTGTCACACCTAAGAATTAATAATTCTTTAATCTTTTTGTTAACAAAAACTAACTACTCTGAGGCTGCTGATATCAGTCTTTAGAGTAAAGAGTTAATATATACAACTACAGCTTAAAGAGTTCTCTCATCAAAGGAGTTGATCAATCCAGAATAATGTATTTGCAAACCTGTGCCTTGTAATAAGGAGGCAGCAAACACAAAGCAAGCAAACAAATAAGCTAAACAAGTAATTGCAGGTAATGTCAAGTGCCAGGAGAAAAATGAAGCAGGGTGGTGTGATCATGCTCAGGGTTGGTGGAGGTCACTCCTCTGGAGGTAAGGCCCTCTCTTAAGGAGACAGTTACCTCTGAGCTGTTTCAGAGTGAGGAGGCAATGAAAGCAATACCCTGCTTCAAGGAAGCTGATGGGCTGGCAGAAGGTAGAGAAGGAGAGACACTGGCAGGAGAGGATGTCACACCATGCAGCCATGGGAAGGACCTTGAACTTTTTTTTTTTTTAATAGGTACAGGTTATTCTGAGATACTAAAACAGCAGCTCCAGTTCTTGTTCTTCTCACACAGAGAATCTCCTTATTATATTATATTTTATTATTTTAAAGATGTGAGGTACAATTCAGGATTGGATACATAAGTGGTCCTGGGCTTCGAGAGTGTCAGTTCAATGGGTCGGACAGCCAAGCCCCAGAGAGGGTTGTCTTGAGGGGCTGGTAAACCTAGCCCTGGAAGTGTTGGCTCTAATGGGCTGGCAAGCCATGCCCTAAGAGTGTTACTGGTTAGGTGAGCTGGTAAGCCTAGCCCCCAGAGTGTTGGCTGTGATGGGCTGGCAAGCCAGGCCCTGAGAGTGTTGCTGGTTTGGTGAGCTGGCAAACCTAGCCCCTGGGATGTCTTAGCTTCAGAGTCTCCTCGCCATCTTCCAGCAGCTCTCCTGGTTCAGTTGGCTTCGTCGGCCGGCAGGCCAGCCTCTGGGGTGCACGGCTCTTCGACTCCGACGATCTTCTGCAGCTCTTCAGGTCACAGCTCTTCATGGTCGAGATTCTTATCTCATGCCCAGGAAGAATGAGGGACACGGACAGTCGGAAAGTGAGAAAGCAGAATTTATTGAGAGGACAGAAAAGCTCCCACAGTGGGAGGGGACCCAAAGGGGTTGCTCCAACCTTGAAGTTTTTATTCCAAGTGTAAAGAAAACCACTGGAGGATTCTGAGCAGGGGAGTTAGAGTTAGCTGATTCATACTTTAAAAAATAGCCCTGGCTGCTTTGTGGAAAATGTGTTGGAGTCAGGCAAGGAAGGAGCAGGAAGACTAGTCAGGGTCTCTTGCAGTTGCCATCATATACCCTATAAGATGGTAGCAGCAGGTGGAAAGAAGTGGATGAACATGGGAGTTCTCAGAAGGATATGGAAAAGAACCTACAGGCTTGGTGATGAGTGTGATAAAATCATTTTTACCACAGCATTAAGGATGAAGTGCTGGTGAACTGGTGAGTTATAGTGTGAGAACATTTGACAATGTCCACAAAATGGTTGAGTTGGTCCTACACTGTAGGTAGCACGTGGCATTCAGAGGCCTGGTCTCCAGCAGACCACCTTTTCTGTGAGCTCACACCCCTAGTGCAAGCTGGGAAACGATGCTGCACTGATGCCCATCCAACTGATATGGAAATTCACTATTGTCTGTCCACATTGCCACAACCCTTAAAGAAAGACATAACATTCAAGCAGGCCTACACGTATCTAATTCCTAAGAATTAGTAAAAAAAAAAAAAAAAAAGTGTATCCCCTTGTCTCCCATACATTCCCTGTTAAGTCACTTCAAAGAGCCCTCAACTGCCTGCAGACAGCTTTTACTCAACTGAGATAAACGAATTCTAATTCACTTCTTTTTATCAGTGATCATAAATGTAAAAATAAGGCACCCATGTCACCATAAGCCTTGTAATTTATATAACTTTTGCATGTTATAACTGCTATTCAACAATATGTTGTAGTGAATAATGTTTTACTTTGTAATAGGCTCTGTTAACTCCCTTACTCTATGGGAAGCTTATTCAACTCTTCAGTTTGGTGTCACTGATAACACCGTGAGCTGCTTTTTGGTAGCCAGCACCAGGAAATGCAGACCACAAATGTTACTCTTAACAAAATGCAGCTGTAATGTGAGTTCTATAAAATGCTGTCAGTCATATAATCAATGTATAAGTACCAGCAATCTTAAACTTACAAAAGTGGACTATGAAACCTAAGCGGTGAGCAAATCTATTCCAGAAATGCCAGAAGCCAGGTTCTGCCCCCTGAATTCAGAATTAAACTCCTTTCTGCCAGTTCCCTTCTTCTCAATTTATTGGTGTCAAGAGACAACGTTGAGCATTTACTTGGATTGTAACACTACCACACTTACTTCATAGAGGGGAAAGTCCTGCCCTCAAAGTACACAGCTATTGTGTTGGAAAAATAAATCTTCATTTTGAGTATTCGGTACAAGGACATAAAGACTTTTTTTTTCCCCCTATGGAGACAGGGTCTCACTATGTTGCCCAGGCTTGTCTCAAACTTCTGGCCTCAAGTGATCCTCCCAACTTTGCCTCCCAAAGTGCTAAAATTACAGGTGTGAGCCACCATGTTCAGCTGGGAAATAAACTTTCTTTATAAGTCTTTCAGGCCGGGCTCAGTGGTTCAGCCTGTACTTCCAGCACTTTGGGAGGCCGAGGCAAGAGGATTGCCTGAGCACGCAGTTTCAAGACCAGCCTGGGCAACATAGTGAGACCTCGTCTCTATAATAAATCAAAAATTAGCTAGGCGTGGTAGCATGTACCTGTAATTCCAGCTACTTGGAAGGCTAAGGCAGAAGGATCGCATGAGCCCAGCTGTGGGGAGCATGCCGCTGCACTCCAGCCTGGGCGACAGAGTGAGACTCCAACTCAAAATAAAATTTAAAAAAAAGTCTTTCAGACTTAGAGCAAAAATGGGCTAGCTGGGCATGGTGGCACACACCTGTAGTTCCAGCTACTTGGAAGGTTGAGGCAGAAACATCGCCTGAGCCTAGCAGGTCGAGGCTGCGGTGGCCATGAGC
>CAUYQG010275104.1:0-17769 GCA_963574415.1 Tarsius wallacei | reverse complement strand
TAAGGCCCCACCTGTCAATCTTCACTTTTGCTGCATATGCTTTTGAGGACTTGGCCAAGAATTCATTGCCTAGTCTGGTGTCCAGGAGGTGTTCCCTTAGAATTTCTTCTAAGATTCTTATAGTTTGAGGTTTCACATTCAAGTCCTTGATTCATTTTTACTTAATTTTTGTGTATGGTGATAGGTAGGGGTCCAGTTTCACTCTTCTGCATGTGGTTAGCCAGTTTTCCCAGTTTGCTAAATATTGTTTTCTTTCTCCAATGTTTGCTTTTGTCAGCTTTGTTGAAGATGAGTTGGTTGAAGGTCCGTGGTTTTATTTCTGTATTCTCTGTCCTGCTCCACCGTTCTATGTGTCTATTCCTGTACCAGTACCATGCTGTCTTGGTTACTGTAGCCTTGTAGCAAAGTTTGAAGACCGAAAATGTGATGCCTCCAGCTTTATTCCTTTTGCTGAGGATTGCTTTAGCTATTCAGGCTCTTTTTTGCTTCCATATGAATTTCTGTATTGTCTGTGAAAAATGATGCTGGCAACTTGAGAGGAAATGCATTGAATCTGTAGATAGCCTTGGGTAGAATGGACATCTTGACAATATTTATTCTTCCAATCCATGAGCATGGAATGTTTTTCCATGTGTTTGTGTCAACCTTGATCTCTTTGAGCAGCATTTTGTAGTTCTCTGTAAAGGTCTTTCTTTTCTGGTTAGGTGGATGCCATGGTATTTCATTTTTTTGTGGCTATTGTGAATGGGATTGTGTTTCTTATTTGGTTCTCAGCCTGCTTGTTATTGGTGTACAACAATGTATACTTACACAGTGTATAAGTCAGTAAATATACACATATTAGAGATGCATGCTGAATATATTTTTACCAAGATGCTTACATAATCAAAAAGATTTAAAGAATGTTGCTCTGGATGGCAGTCAGTTAGCTCACACATGCCTCCTTCTGGCATCGGGATGGTCAGGTGAGAGTGAGACTGCTCATAGTGAGACATCAGCTCTGCTATAAGAATAGTCATTCTGCACTGAACACAGTGATTGTTGATAGATACGTTATGAAGAGGGTGGTACTTATGCTGCATTAATAGTGGTAGCATACCTAGAATGGGGGAGGGGAAGTCCCATTCACCCTTACTTATCCAGACCACACCTAGAGGATTGTGTTCCATGCTGAAAGTTATATTTTAAGAGATGACCCCAAAACTAAGTCTTTTAGAAGATGTCAAGGACACTTGTAACCACATCAGTAGAGGAACATGAGATGGAACTGGAGATATCCAGCCTGGATAACTAAAAGCCAGCTTCAGATTTTATAAGGCCTGTCTTGAAAAGTCAGAATAGACATCGTTTATGTGACCCAAGAGGTAGAGCCAATGGGTAGGATTACGGGTAAGAAAATTTAGGCACAATCTACAGAAGTACTTTCTGGCAGAGTTATATCAAGAGAAGAACTGAGCTTCCTGTCACTAGAGATGTGCAAACATATGCAAGGTGAGAACTTGTTGGAAGATGTGGCAGAGCAGACTCCATCTTCAGATGGGTAGTTGGTCTGGAGCACAAGTTCCCAACAAAGTCAGTGTGTGGGCAACTAGCAGTCCTGTGGTGATTTTTAGGTGGCACATGAATGAATATTTTCTATTTTAATAGTTACATGATGATCTCACAGATATGTTTGATTCAGAAGAGGCTGAAATTACTGAAGTGGGTCAGGTGAGGTAAAGAAAATCAAGTAAAAGATAGGAGAGGGGACATGCAGACTTCGCAAAACTCATGAATGACTGAAGACAAGGAAACAATGGGAATGAAAGCTCCTTCCTACCTTGAGATTCCAAGATTCTCAGATCTTCAATACTCACCCTCCCATTAAGATCACTTCTGATTTCTGTCCTTCCCCTTCTAGCAAAGTGCAGGCAGGCCCCAGACCTAGAGTCCCCAGGGCCTTTGTGTTCCCCCAGCTTCCTGGAAACACCAAATCTTGGCACCTCTCCTTTTCTCTTCCCCAGCCAAATGCAATTCTCCTGGACCCCAAACCACCTGCTTTCCTGTAAGGAGAAAAGATGAAATGGAAAAATGGACCCCCATTTATCTTGAGTTACCCCTCCCCACCTCCAACTCAGGGAATGCAAGTAAGTTTATTTGAGCAGTGGCCTCCTGTAGAGTGTATCTGAATCCCAAAAGCAAGCTCCAGAGGCAGGAAAGTTAAACATTAGGCAGGAATTTCAAGAGAAATAATTTTTGCTCAGGAAGGGCCTTAGGCTCCGCTCCCCTGCCTCCCACCAAATCATGCATTCACAGTGATACCAGAATCAGGTGTTTAGCTCTTCACAGTTTACAGAGCATTTCTATGCCCATTTTTTATCCGATCCTCACAACAGTCCTGTAAGGTCTTACAATGATTATCTCCATCTGGGGACAAGAAAATTGAGACTCAGAGAGATCGTTTAACTTGCTCAAGGCCACACAGCTTTCAAGTCCACACCCAAATCCCCTCACTACAAATCCCAATCTACTGTACGACACTGCCCCCCAGTGTCCCAGAGGAGGGACTCTTGTCCCCATCTACAAAGGTGACAAGAGTAGCTGCCATCCCCACATTCTCTACAAATGAGGGCTCTTTTAGCTTGTATTGATTGTCGTGATTGTGACTGGGTGGTTAGCCTCAGAATGAGTCTCACATCACTCACTTCTGTCCCCCTCACCTCCCAGGAGTCAAGCAGTATTCTCATCTGTTTAATATGTGGTTGATATCTGCCTGTCTCCTAGGGTGATTCTAAATGGAATAATGTAGGAGAAAGGGTCTGGCATAGAGTAAGTGTCGATCACTGCATGCTGGGTCTGTTGGCATCCCTCACTTTTCTATTAGATTGTGATTAGGAAAGGAGGTTTGAAACAGCTAGCCAAGCTTATTATAAACTAAACTGGAACTCCATGTCATGTGTCTCCATTTGAAACCTAAGTGCATGTTTCTTCTCCTTTGGCCTGCAGGAATTTTGTAAAATGAATCATTTCAACAAAATGCATCTTCATATTAGGGAAGACAGAAACCCAGGAATTTGGGGGGAAAGGCAATAAAATGAACACTATTAAATTCCACTGACTCTTAGTACACAAGGCGTCTTTAGCACGTTTTCACCATATGTCCCAGATTTTCCAAGACGGTCCTCATTTCAGATGCTCTGTGCCTCGCTCAGACCATGTGGTGGACACAGTGCCAGGCCATGTGACTCACTTTCAGGTTGGGAAAAAAATGGTCATTGTAGGTATCTGCCAGACCCTGCTTGGGAGTACAAGAGTGAGGAGGCACAGTCTCAGCCCTTGAGGTGTTCAGTCTAGAAGAAAAGGCACTAGAAGAAAGTTGGGACGGGGATGCAGAGTGATGTAATAGAGCAAGGAACTGAGAGATGCCAGCAATTCAGAGGATACCAGGAAGTCAGGGACAGTTTCCCAAGGAAGGGACACTCAAGCTGATTCTGAAAGTTGACTAGGAAATTGCCCAGGGAGAAGAGGTCAAGCGTGCCTGCTGTGTTCCTACCCTGCCTGCAGTCCTTCGCCCACCTTCCCCAACCCTTCCACTCCTTATCAGGATCTAGTGGTTCACCTTTCCCACCCATCCCCACCAGATGGCCCAGCCTCCCTTTCTTCCCCTCTGATCCTCATCCAACCCAGCCCTCCTCCCTCCTCCACATCTTCCCTTCACCATGAATCACAGAGGCCCACTCACACCTTCCTTCTCTCCGAAAGACTCAAAATGGTTTATTTATCTAAGACTCTCCCTCCACCTCCAGTCCTCTCTGTCCTCATAGGACAGTGATGTGAGGAAACTGCCAGACCCAACAGAGGATGGAGGACAGTGATGTGAGGAAACTGCCAGACCCAACAACCCGTGGAGGTGCTGCCGGGTTGTGATTCATGATTCAACAGAGATGACTGAGAGAGGCTGTGGTGGGTGTGGGAGCAGCCGAGGCACAAAGAGGAGGAGAAGGATTAATTGAACCAAGCCAAGCTCAGCCTTGAAGATCCTGGTTTGGTTTGTTCCCGAAATAGGGTTGAGATTATGGCTGGTTCTTACTTGTTAGTAACCAGTTCACCCATCCCTTCTCTTAAGTCCTTGTTCATTAATCTTCTTAAAGAAAGCAACTCGACTCTGTCAGGGTTGCTGGCTGGATGTCAAAAACCTGTTCTTCCACTAAAAGTTTGCAGAGGTGAAGTACATATATAGAAATCTTCACAGAGAACATCCATATAGAATAGGGAAATTGTTCTCCTGATCCACTATTGTGAGGTACATACTGGTGAAGATCTACATGTTTGGGTGCCAAGAAGCTGCATTTACTTATCCATTCACTCCCTCATTCATTTATTCATTTATTCATTTACTTTAAAATATGTCCAACTGTAAGGCAGACATGAGCTTGGTATTGTGAGCACGAGCACAGTGTCATGTAGTCTCTGCCCTCAGACAGTGATGAGGAAGTTAGACACAGACACAAATAACGACAACACACTGTAATCAATAGTATAACAGAGACCCTAAGAGCATGCTCTGGGAATTACCAAAGGGATTAAATACATTTTCACAGAGAAAGTAATACCTCTCTGAGGTCAGGGACTGTGTCTTACTCATCACTGTGTCCCTCATGCATAGCACAGGGTTTTGCTCATAGATGCGTGCCAACTAAGTATAAAGACATCAGAGAACGAGTAGGAGTCACCAGACAGAAAGGAGAAAGGAGGTGCACCACAGGAAGAGGGCACCATGATGAAAGGCCCAGAGCATGGACCTCTGGGGAAGGACAAATATTTTAGACTGAGTGTGGTATTGTGAACAGCAGGTGAGGCTAGAGAAGGAAGCTGGCTCAATATGTCATGCAAAACAGTTGGAACTTTATCCTGGGAACAAAGGATAGATTTATTAGTGGAGGCCTGCAATGAGTGGATCCATGCAGATATACCTTATCAATTGAAGTTGAGACTTTTTTGTAACAGCAAAAGCATTATCTTGGTAGCCTGTGGAATGACCCAGGGAGTGAAGTGATGCACAAGGATTACAATCATAGTCCAACCAGGTGTCTGCCCAGAGGCCCAGACACCCTGCTCTCTCCTATGGGGAGGCCCCTTTACAACTGAGAGCCCAGATCTATCATTGGGTCCTTCAAGGGTGACAAATGTCCCACTGACAGACTGCTGAATCTTAGGGTGGGCAGCAAATGTATAGAGCAAGAAGAGAAGGCACTGGAATCAAAAGGACAAGTAGACACTCCCAGGCCCCTGACTGAGCCCCAACACACTGAGGCAATAACTACAAATCAATGTTTTCTAATGCTTCAGCCATAAAACAAATAGTACTCAGTTGCTATATTTTCTCTTTCTTTCTCTTCCTTATGTTGTTCCTTTTTTGACAACACTCAACTTATTATAACATATGTCAAAATTAAAAACCCGAGTCTAATCCTAGCTCTACGACCCACTAATTGTGAGACAAAGATCAAATTACTCAAAGTCTGTGACTCCCAGTCATGTCATCTACAAGTGATAATGCATCCACATGGCTATTGCAGGGACTGACACAGGGGTCTCCAAAGCCCTTGTCAAAGGACCTGGCACTTCATAGGCATCCAACACACCTGACTGTCCCCTGCCATCCCCACTAATTCTGGTAGAGAATCATGTCAGACCTGATTTACAGTGCTTGGTGTTGCCTCCCTTATAACCTCAGGTTGCAGGTGCCCTAAAAGGAAAATGTTACTGCTGTTTGCTGTACAAAACAGTGATGTGTCATTTCCTAGTAACTGGAGATGACTAATCAATAACCAAGAAATAGACACAGACAGCCAGGTACGGTGGCTCACGCCTATAATCCTAGTACTTTGGGCCAAGGCAAGAGGATTGCCTGAGCTCAGGAGTTCAAGACCAGCCTTAGCAACACAGCGAGACCTCGTTTCTACAATAAATCAAAAAATTAGCCGGGCATGGTGGTGCATGCCTGTGGTTCAAACTATTTGGAAGGCTGAGGCAGAAGATCACCTGAACCCAGCAGGTCGAGGCTGTCATGACCATGAGTATGCCACTGCACTTCAGCCTGGGTGACAGAGTGAGACTCTGATCCAAAAAAAAAAGAAAAAGAAAAAATAAATGGATACCGAATCAGGTCTCGGCCCCTTAGCCTGGTGCACAGGGTCTTCATAATCTACCTTTCCCTATCCTGCAGGTATCAGTTCCCACTCCATGACTACCCCACACCTACACACCTATAACTTGTCGCCATTGCATGTATCAGTGTGTCCTGCTGTCTCATGGCACTGTGCTGCTGCCCAGGAATGCCTTCAACTGGATTGATTCACTCGTCTTTCAAGTCTTAGCTCAAGTGTCATTTCCTCCAGGAAGGGAACTCCCATATTAGAACAGCACCCTTCCCCATGCTCCTGCCACACCTTTTGCTCTATACATCTCATCGTGTACCACATCATGCCAAAACTCTCTGGTTTTGAACATGTCTTCACAGACGACCTGCAAGATCCTTAAGAATTGGCATCGTGACTTAGGCATCATCTTATCCAGGCACAGAGGGGGCATCCTGCAGAGAATTGTTGATAGCAGCTGATAAGTGTGAAAAGTGTCCTGGAAGATTCTTTCCATGCGTTACCTTGTTAACAAACACTTAGTCTCCAAAGGTGACTTTCTCCCCATGAACCATACCTCCCTGCAGTCATGCCCTGTATAATTTTTTCCCCATGGATCTGGCTGGCCCTTGATCTCACTCTGGACCAGCAAAATGCAGAGGCAGTGCCTGTGCATAACTTCCAAGGCTAGGTCATATGAAGCCTTGTAACTTCCACCTGGGTTTCTTTCAACACTCACTCTAAGGTAGTGGTTCTCTACTCGAGACAATTTTGCTTCCCAGGAACATTTGGCAACGTCTAGAGACAATTTTGGTTGTCACAACGGGTTGGGGGAAGGAAGGCAAGGTTCTTTCCTAGAGCATCTTATTGATAGAGGTCAGAGATGCTGTTAAACATCCTCCAAGAACAGGACAGCCCCCACTTCAAAAAGTCCCAAAATGTCAATAGTGCTGAGATTGAGAAATCCCCTTCTAAGGGAAGCTAGATACCACGTAAGAAGCCCTACTCTCCTCAGAAGTCCAAGCTAGTTGTGTAGGGAGAAAGTTACCTGGCCAGCCTCAAACTAATCCATCCATGAAGCTCTAGTACTGGGCATGTGAGTGGAGAAGCCATCCCAGAAGCTGACTCACTCAAGCATTCAAATGACTCTAGTCCCAGCTGCCATCAGATAGCAGTCACAGAGAGACTTCAAACAAGAACCACCCACTTGAGCCAAGACAACCCACAGAAGTGTAAAAGGCAGTAACATATCTTTTTAAGCCACCAAATTTCGAATTGGTTTGTTATATAGCAATAGATAACCAAAGCAGATGTGTCTAGGATTCTTGCCTTTCCCACACTTCTCATTTTCCGTCTTTTGTTATCTTTCTCTTATCCTGAAGTCTGAGATGGCAAGTTTTTCATGCAAATTGGTCAGCTGGTTTCCCAGGTGCTTTGGATATATGCAAATTTCCTGATCATTTCCTTGATTTTGCCTTAATTTTAAAAATTAATTTTTATCAAGGAAATTAATTTACACTCTTTAATGAGGAGCTGGGGCCATTTTCATTTTATTTCTGGGAAAAAGGAGACAGTAAAAGTCAGATTGCTATTGTAGTTTATCCATGTGACAGGCCTCAGGAACGGCACTGGTCAAGGTAAGAAGGTTCTGCCAGAGAAACAGGAATGAGCTTTGGCTGAGAGTTCAAGTCAATACGAGAGGAATCTGTGTCTAAGGTTAGGGCACACCACAGTATCCTTGACTCCCAAAACCACACTAACGTATCACTTCATTCTGCAAGCCTTTCTTGAATGCTTGTTGCTCAGAAATTAAGCTGATCCCTATTGGAAGACCAAGAGACAAAATTATCTAATTCCAGCATAAATGGGTTATTCTTTTAGAGGTTAATATATCAACAGCAAACTAGAAAACAGGACAAAACAAAATTGATGCTAAAGTGGAATAGAAGCAAGTGAAGGGTCTGTGAGTTTGTATTATTATGTAAAGGAAGGGACACTCATTCAATCCATACCATTTGTCAAGCTACTGCTATATTCTAGGCACTACAATGCAACTAAATCCAATGTTCCGAGGTTTATAACTCAACTTAAGCTTATAATTCATACTTTCAGATATAGTCTATAGTCCTGGACACTTTGTAGAAAAATAACTGTTAAATGAATGCTATATGCCAAGAATTAACAAATGACAAGTTGATTTGGGCCTATATAGTGAGACCTTATTGTTTTCAGAATGATTGAGGTATAATTGACAAGTCAAAATTGTATATATCCAAGGTATACAAACTAATTAATATATCAATCACCTCACAGTTACCCCATGTGTGTGTGTGTATGTGGTAGAGTACTTACAATCTAATCTTTTAGCAAATTTCAGTTATACAACACATTATTACTAACTATAGTTACTGTGCCATGTATTAGGTCTCCAGAATTTATTCATCTTATAGTTTGCACCCTTTGACCAACATCTCCCCTCTCCCCTCTCATAGCCCTTGGGAACCACCCTTCAACTCTTGATCTCTTGAGTTCAACTTTTTTAGACTCCACGTATAATTGAGATCAGGCAATACTGTCTGTATCTGGCTTATTTCACTTAGCATAATGTCCTCTGAGAAGGACCCATAAATATCACACTATTCAGTGTATTTTTAAAATTAAGAAGGAATAAGGAAATAATCTTCCCATAAAAGAGGGGAAATCCAACATTTGAAATGTCTCATTTCACATCTGTGTTCCTCATCTTTCCAGATGTGTCGTTTTAGGCAAGATGCTTTAGGCCACACTTTCAAAATGGGGACAGACTCCTCTTCAGAAACATGAGGGTAGCCAAAGGGTGTGAGGAGTGTGTTAGTCAGGATGGGCGAAGTCATGCTGCAACAACAAGCAACCTTGACCTCGCAGTGGCTATAAACAACAGTTTAGGAGAAGAATTAGGCTCCTCAGAGTCACTTAGGAATCCAATCACTGAAGGTTTCCTCTCAGCCTACGCCTCTACCTCACCACAGCAATGGAATGTGGCAAACTGCATACTGGACAGAATTTACATACTTTCCTGGTCAATGTTAATCATATAGTCACACCTGCTCCAAGGGGACAAGGACATGCAGTCCTACTTTGTGCCTGGAAGAGGAAATAACCAGAAATACTTAATAGTGGCACCAATAACTTCACAAGTAGACTGGGTGTGGTGGCTCATACCTGTAGTCCCAGCACTTTGGAAGGTTGAGGCAGGAGGACTACTTGAGCCCAGGAGTTCGAGACCAAGCTAGGCAATATAATAAGGCTTTGTTTTACAAAAAATCAAAATCAACCAGGTGTGGTGGTACAACCTATAGCCCCAGTTACTCATGGGGCTGTAAGGCAGGAAGATTATCTGAGCCCAGGAGGTCAAGGCTGTGACGAGCCGTGATTGTGCCACTATACGCCATCCTAGATGACAGAGTGAGACCCTGAGTCAAAAAAATCATCATCATCATCACAAGCAATCACAGCATAAATCAGAGGGACATCTTCCTGGAGCATCAATTTTACTTGAAGATTGGTAATTCAAAACATTAATTTCATAGTAAAACCAACAGACAAGGGGGGACCCCCCCAAAAATGGAATTATCTTTTGGAAGGTTGGTCAAAAGTGTACCAGTTAGCATTGTTGTGAGAGGCTGCATTTGGCTCAATAAAATTTTTTTTGGAGATTCTTTTAACACGTTTGCCCATTTCATGATGGGTACTTCACAAGCTCACCTGCCCGCAACACTGCACTGAGTGTTCACCAGTTTTTTACCAAAAATAGCAGGACCCCTGTGCCCCACCCTCTCTATTCACCCGGTCTCAGCCTTAGCAACTTTTTTTGTTTCCTCAGATGAAAAAAAGTCCTTAAAGCAAAGTGTTTTGCTGACGTGGAAGAGGTGAAACAAAAAATGGCACTTGTACTAAAAGACAAGTTCAAAACTGTTTTGAAGAAAAAACTATTTTGAGCAGTGGAAAAAGTGTTTTGATAGGTGTATTGCATCAAACGGAGAGTACTTTGAAGGTGACTAAAGTTTAAATATGTGAGAATAAATACAAAATTTTTTATAAATAAGTTCTGGAATTTTGGGGTCTCTTCATAGATATATAACAGGCTCAAGTTTAAAATATGCATAAACTTTTAGATTAGAAAGGAATTTCAGGCTTCTGGATTCTTAGGACTATACTCTAAAAACTCCCTTCAGTCACTACACTTTATTATTTTTAGTGGAACCTTATGGGGGAAATTAAGAAGCACTGGTTTAGGATAAATATTCCACTTAATGGGCATGGGAAAAATAGATGCTTTGGGGCACTCATGATAAGCAATGAGCTAAAGCTGCTGGCAAATCAATACTTTACTGTCTTTTAAGGTTTTGTTCTACTTCAGTGTAACCTCATTTTATTGTTAAATATGAAGACAGTGTGAAATGCAAAAAAAAAAAAAAAAGATAAGTAGTAAGTAATATTCTAAATTTCCTGACATGTAAGGAAGGAAAACACACAGTAATATCACTTTCGTTTTTCTGTCAAAAGAAAACAAACATATACACGGACAGAGGCCAGTGTCTTTCTGAGAATACATTTTATGGACAATGAGAACATCTCCAACTACCATTATAAGGATAAAATGCATCAACTGCTATTGACTGAAGGGACCGCATCAACCTGGGTCAGTGAAAGTTGGTCGTTTTCTGTATATCAAACTCAACTCAGGGGTGAAATTGAGGTAACTGTCAAAGATTGATAATAGCTACACATGGAGTGCTTATTATGGGCCAAGCACTGTTCTAAGCTATCTCCATGTGATAACTAATTAAATCCTCAAAACCACCCTATATGGTGGGTGCTGTTATTATCCAAATTTTACTAATGAAGAAGTTGAGGTACAAGGATATTAACATGACTAAAGTCAAAAAGCTTATAACTGGTTAAGCCAGGGTTCTAACCCGAGCAGTCTGACTTGGAATCCTCACTCACAGGCATTGGACTATTGCACTTCAACTTGATCAGTTACCGTATGTTGAGCCTCTTATATGTTCACTGAGTGCTGGAAAAGTGCTAGAATTTACTCGGCTCCTTATTAAGTTACCCAAGTAGGTATGGTCAGATAGTCTGTGCTAACGATTACAGCCCAGCCAATGGCCCTTCCTTCTTTATCAGCCCAGGGAGGTCATGCCTCTTCTGAGACCAGATTCTCCTCTAGTCCAACCCAAGGCAGCCGAAGGCAGTCCTCGCATGGGCACCTAGAGGCCAATGTGATTTTCTGGAGGGAGATTTGCATTTTCTCCAGCTCATTTCCCTGTGACTCATGGAGACCCCAAAGCCTTACACACTACATTAAATGAAACAGATGACTTTGGCATGAAAACATTTCAGGGGATATAATATCAGCTACCTGCCCTTTCCAAGAGAGGACTGAAGAAAGTAAACTGAATATGGTTCTGGGAGTGTTCCTTACTATTAAAAGAAGAAAAGAAAAACTTCAATTGGAGCTATTGTAAGAGACTAGCTTCAGAATGTTTTTCTTTTGTTTAGGAAACACTGACCAAGTATCTGATATGTGCTATACAATATTCCCACTACTGTCACCTCCACCACCATCATTCCTGCCCCCAAACATCCAGGAACTCTACCAGAACATGTGCCAGCCACAAATGGCTTGGGTCTATTCCATCCAAAGCTCATGTTCAAGGGATTGAAGAAACTGTACCAGAGACAGTGGTGACCAGCAGCTCTGAATCAGAAAAGATCCAGAGAGATCAGCAGTGTAGGTTTAGGCCCTGCCAGACTTAGGTAACATCCTCTGGAAAGAGCACTGGGTGTGGAAACAGCAAATCTGAGCTGAGATAACACACTCAGCTGCCCACGGGCCAGGTTAATAATGGAAAAGCGTGAATAGGGCCTAGGGGTAGACATCGGGAGTGAAGGGACCATAATGACCCTGTCTAGGCATTTCCATCCCATATTTTCCTTCTCCACGAGCAATAAGTAGCCCAACAAAGCATGTGTTGAGGCAGAACTGAGCTGTGAACTGCCCGTTGTTGACTTCTGATGTTGAATCCACCTCAGAGAACACCACTTAAAGCTACAGAACTGGGGGCGGCCCATGGAGCATCCCTGAAGCCTGATTTTCCTTATCACTCAAGGAAGAGAAATAATCATCTCAGCCTGGGTGGAGTTGTCTAAGGAATTAAATAATGAAATCAAGTTCCCCATATCCACTCAAGTTTGGCTCCTTGAGGGCAGTGACCTTTCCATCACTAGCTTTTAACATCGGGTCTGGTATATTGTAGGTTACCAAGTGAATTGTGAATGAATGAATGGAAGGCATGCCTATTGTGTGGCAAACATTGAGGTAGGTGCTCTACAACTCCTACATTTCATCAGAAAAGAAAGGGGCTCAAATGTAATCCCATTGGTCACTAACCCAAGTCTTCCAAGTTCATTTCTTGTCCCTTTTTTTTCACCACACTGTACAACTGATTCTTCAAAATGAGGTGGGTTTCTAGGCAGGAATGGACTGAGTCAGGATGGAACTGGGATAATGACTTGTTTCCATTAGCTTCATTCAGAGGGTCTTTTCTCTCCTTGTACCAATTGTTCACCTTGCTCACTAACTCATCTACTCACCTGGAATTCCTGGGCCCCTATCCCATGACAGGTCCCATGCTAGGCCAGGGGACACAGAACCAGTGCCCTCAGTCCTGTCCTGGAGGAGCACCTTGAGGGTGCTGCATTTGTGGGACTCTAGACAGCAATGCTGCAGCCCATGCCAAGCCTTCAAATTACAGCTATGTTCTAAGGAGCAGCTGGGGTTTTATTTTTCATTTCCTCAGCACACCCGTCTCTCCACATTTAGTTGATACGCTCTAAAGAACAGGCCCTGACACCTGGGGGTATGTTTGTGAAAAATGTGTGGACCATATGCATACCTAACATACAGCAGGGCCATGGAGAAATTGGTACAGTGCGGCTTGGCACCAGCCAGCATTTTTTTTTTTTTAATTCCGTAACATCTTGCCTACAAATTGCATCCTCAAGCACTTCAGAGAGTTGAATAACCCCCAAATGCTTATAGCTTATTTCATTATGCTTTATTTGGGGCTTTAAAGGAGGGGGGACCAGAGAACGTCAGGAACAGTTTAGCAGCATCAGGGCTGATTAGGTTGAAGAGCATTCAAAGAAATTTATTTCTGTATCCCTTTTGTTACCAAGATCATGTGTTTCGCTGAAAGCGATCTTGTGATTGCCTTACAAGTATGTTTCCTAACCTTTCGTGAGCCCATTAGCCATTGTTTGGCTGCCTTTTATTAATTTTTTAAAAAGAAAAGTGGGGCAAGGGACAGAGTTAGTGAGCCCTCCTCAGGCAGCAGCCAAGGTTGAACAGGCAATGGGGAGATCCAGCTTCTAGCTGCTTTATTACTTCTAAGCTGTGTGGCCCTAAGCAAACCATTACACTGCTCTGGGCTTCAGCTGCCACCAGTGTCTAAACGCCACAGAAGTGATGTTCATCTCCATGGAGCTGTCCTGCTTACAAAACCCTGCCTCAGGGACATCAAGTCAGGCTTAGTTTGGAACACAGCTTCAATCTGTGAGCTGTGTGGCCTTAATCAAGTTAACTCACCTCACTGAATTTTTAGTAAAATGGGGATAAGAACAGAAGAGCGGGTGTGTGGCTCAAATGAGGCAAGGGAGCTGAATTTTTTTAACTCCCCCTTGGCCCCACCTCCCCTTCTATGGTCTTCACCAAGATTCCTCCCAGCTTCTCCAGATGAACAAATGCATGCTATAGGTAGGAACAGCATGCCTGTGTCTCACACCTGTAATCCCAGCACTTTGGGAGGCCGAGGCAAGAGGATTGCCTGAGCCCAGGGGTTCGAGACCCACCTGGGTAACTTGGCGAGACAGTGTCTCTACAATAAATCAAAAAATTATCCAGGCACGGTGGTGCACATCTGCAGTCCCAGCTCCCTGGAAGGCTGAGGCCGAAGGATCGCCTGAGCCCAGCAGGTTGAGGCTGCAGTAGCTGTGAGCATGCCACTGCACTCCAGTCTAAGAGATGGAGTGAGACTCCTGCATGCATGCTGTGCAAGGGCAGTTTCCAGATAAGTCTCTTAGCATTTACTTTCAGCCAAGTTGCTTTCCTCAATCCCTCCTATATAGAAGCTGCCTTGTTGAAACATGTAAATGTTGTCATTATTATCATTATCCTCATCATCATTTGTGGTATGATAAACCATTATTCTGAATTCTCATTTGATTTAACAGTCACCTTTCAATGACAGCTACAGGGAGGCTCTAATTTAGGTGGGCTGCAATGGACATAGTATTCAAAGTATAGCTAGTATCGGCATGGTAATTTGCAAGAAGGTTTCACAATGCACTCATTATCCCATTGGAGTCTCTCAACCATCCTGTGTTGTAATTAATTTTATGTTCTTTCTATAAATAATGAAACTGAAACTCAGAGGAGTGAAGTGACTTGCCCCAAGTCACATAGTAAGTGGCAGATTGCAGATGGGCGCAGGTGTTCGGATTCCAGATCTGGTAACTGTCCACTTTTCCACTCTGACTCTGGCACAGCAGTAAGGGTCACATAGCAAAGAAACTTGCCCTGGCTCTGCTCCCCACAGGGATGGGGGGTCCCTGCTACTACTACTTTACTTACTTGTCTGGGAAAAGTGAGAGACAGAAGGGAGAAGGGCCTAATGAGGTTTCTGTCTAAACCTCTCCTTCAAATTTTTTTTCTCCAGACCACTAAAAAGAGCTTTATGGCCTATGCTGCCAGAAGGGTGCTCATATTTATACAGATGAAAGGTTTTTAGCTTCTTATTTTGTTGTTGATACTGTTGTTTGATTTTCGGGTTGATATGTTTCTCTTTAGGTCAACTTCTGAAGCTAGGCCCAAAGTCATTTACTCTTCACCATCAAAAACTATGTTTTTCTCACTTTCAAAATCCCAATGGCCACAACTTGGACAAACACACTTAAACTTTCACATGTCTCCTATATATTGCTCTCAGGAACCAAAGTCCCTATTCGGATGACGGGAAAACCCATTTTAAACAATACTATATACAAAGAAAGGAAGGAACTAACTTTGAGTGCAACCCAAGTGAGGCCCCTGTGAGAGGCCATCCATCCTCAAAGCATAAGAGAAAGGTACCATTACCTCTTTCTCCAGATGAGAGGAGTGAGACTCAGAGAAGTTGAGCAGCATGCTTAGAATCTACAGGAAGATGAAAACATGATTTGAAGCCTGGCCCATTTGAATCCAGAACCTAAGCTTTTAGTGGCAACATTTGCCGTGTGCCACTTATGCACTCTGAGTTCTGTGCTTCCCCCAAAGGCATCTGCACTTCTAGTTGATGATACCTAGCCATAGAAGAAAGGACTCTGTTTCCTGAAAAAGGTGGTTTAGGTGAGCTGAGAATTGAGGGGCTGGGGGATAGGTGTCATCAAGGAAACCACAGAAAACCCATTAGATCTAGCCATAAATTCCACCTGGAAGGTATAAGAGAGATTAAACTGAACAGGAGGAGAAGGGAGCGAGAAGAAGCCCCAAGAATGGCTCCTTCTCTCCAGCCCCTCTGAAACACACAGTTGCCATTCCCATTGCAAGTTTTGCTGCCCAACTGAACAGGGGCATGGTGGCCAGGGGTCCCAATGCTCCAGAGTCCTCCGGGTTCTGCCTTCCTCCCACAGTGTGAACATGAACCCAGCCTCCTTCCACTGCTCTACCTTTAAACCATCATCAGGCGGGTGCAGTGGCTCATACCTGTAATCCCAGCACTTTGGGAGACGGAGGCAAGAGGATTGCCTGAGTCCAGGAGTTCACAACCAGCTGGGCAACTTGGCGGCAACTTGGCGAGACCTCGTCTCTACAATAAATCAAAAAATTAGCCAATGTGGTGGCGCATGCTTGTGGTTCCAGCTACTTGGAAGGCTGAGGCAGAAGGATTGCCTGAACCCAGTAGGCCAAGGCTGCGATGGCCATGAGCATGCCAGAGTGAGACTCCAACTCAGAAAAAATAAAGAAAAAATAAACCCCATCATCCTCCCCGTTCCCTGCCCAGCCTTCCATGAGCATGGATCATAATGTTAATTTAGTTTGTTTTTTATAATCTTCTCATCTGTAGCAATGCCCTGAAAAGCATCCTGTGCTTCCTATACCCCCCTCTACTTCTGATGATGAGATTTATGAAAAGATGCATCGTATGGAAATACATCCTCTGAGTTGGTTAAAAAGTGTCATTGTTTTACCATGTCTTGCAAAATATTAACACAGCACTTTTTAAGCACCTATTCTGTTCCAGGCATTATGTTTTTAGGCACAACTTTATTTGAATCCTATGATAAATGCATTATTCTTATTCTCACCTTGCAGAAGAGGTAAATAAACCATGTAGAGATTAAGTGAATTGGCTGAAGGTATCCAGGCAATACTAAGATTCTTCCTCAAATCTCCCAGGTCTAACTCAAGATAAATCTAAAATGCAAAGAATTAAGTCTCCTACCTTGGACACTTTCTCAACTCTCACATTTCTCAGACTATCTTATAGTCACCTTGTATATCGAATCACCGGTCTTGGAAAACAGTATAAAAATGATTTTCTTACTATATTTCACATGCTTATAAAAATATAATGTTCACTTTTAAACTCATGGTTTTATTTTTAAAACAAGGCTAACACCTTAAAGTCATCCTTTTATTTGTATCAAGTCTACTCATAAAGTCCTAATTACATGTCAAACTTAATGCTTTTGAAATGTTTTTTTATTATAGATAATATTATATTTTTCAGCTTTTTAAAGCCTTTATGTAACTTTTCCAAATGGTTAAATAAAGGAATAATTTGGTTTTTTTTTTTTAAATATCCCGGGTCTGGGCTCCATGTTCTTTCCAGTGTCCCCATCCCATTCCTAGAGTCAGCTGAGAGGGAGGAACCTTACTCCCATACACAGCACTGAATAATTTTGCAGACTTGTGCAAATTGTGTTAGTTTGAGTCATCTGAGAAGTAAATATCAAGACAGGATTAAATGTGTCAGGAATGTATTACAGGAACGAGCTGTAAGGAACAAATGGGGAGGGAATCAGGGAAAGCTGGGAGAGTCATAGACCACAGTGCAGGTCTGACCCTGAGTGAGGGAGAGAGGAAAGGGAGGAAAGAGGGAAGGCTGAGTAGAAGTACCCCAGATGCCATTCATGCCTAAGGAAAGTTTGGCCAAGTCTTGGTGGGGAGTCTGCAGGCCAAAGCAGCCCATCAGAGAGCTCTCCATCAGCCAGGAACAGTCCTCCTTTAATAGCTATGAGGGAGGAATGCCCCCAAAAATAATAATTTTGTGGTGGGTAGGCCCCTTGTTGTACAGCCCTATCTTGCTAAGTAAGTGTTCTAGGAACCTATCGGTATCAATGTACCAGCTAGCATTGTTGTGAGAAGCTGCGTTCAGCTTCAGTGATTTTTATTTTTATTTTTAGAGATTCGTTCAGTGAGTTTGCCCATTTCATGATGAGTGATTTAGGAGTGTGCCTGCCCACACTACGCTGAGTGTTCAGCGGTTTTTGACCAAAAATGACATGACCCCCCATGCCCCACTCTTCCTATTCACCTGATTTCACCCCAAGCAACTTATTT
>CAUYQG010275090.1:0-10597 GCA_963574415.1 Tarsius wallacei | reverse complement strand
TCAAAGGATCCTCCCACCTCGGCCTTCCAAAATGTTGGGATTACAGGCCTGAGCCACCAGGCCCAGGCTCTTTCCATGTTTCTTTTTTCTTTTTTTTTTTTTTTTTTTTGGGTGGGTGGGGCCAGGTTTGCCCCACCGGGGTGGGCGGGGGGGGCGGGGTGCGGCCCCGCCACCCCTGTGGGGGTTCGGTTGTGCCCCACAAACAAAAAAAAAAAAAAAAAAAAAAAAGAATTTTCTTGCAAGTGAAGCCGGACACATTTGAAGGTCCCATGCTTCCCAATACTGAGAGTTCAAAAATAAACTAAAGAACCATCATCAGCGTATTGTGGAGGGAATTTCCACACCGAGAGGCAAGTGTCACTGACTTGGAAGGTAGCATCAAACTCCAAAAATGTCTAGTTTTTGGACCATTTAGCATGCATGGCATGAACAATTACAGAAAGTGGGTAGTTTTCAAGCTATATTTCACAGGGTTCCAATATCCCTAAGTATACATACAGAGAGATAGCATTGTATATTTTGTTGCCTGCTTCAGTTCTGCCCTAGCAGGGCATCCACCGCCTGGGAATGAGTGGGCATAATTTGTTTGGAGATTATCTCCAGTTCAGGAATTAAAGGCGTTTTTTCTCCATTCCTTTACACTCTTGCTTATATAAACACATACTGGTTTGGGGTGATTCTAACAGCGGTTCCTACTTGGTCAACCCACTCTTCTGTGGGATTTTTTCTTTTTCTCACATGAAAGGTCACATGAATTATTTGGGAATTCTGCAAGATGCAGCAATAAAATAACTTTGGCTCAACATATATGTCTGTGGAGCTGATATCTACCCCAGATCAAATGTTTTGACTCTATAAATAAAGAATTTGAACTGTTCGTTTTAGCCAACTCTTCTAAACATAGCATTTCAGCAGAGAAGTGATCCAGATTTCAAGCGTCAGAGCCTTACATATATGACACCCATGCACAGGACACACACGCTTGCACACATATGCAGCTCATGTATTCACACACACACACACACACAGCCAGAATACTGGCATTTCCCTCCTCTGACCAGCTTGGGAACATATGCCCTACTTCTGCAGAGGAATTACTCAGTAAATAATCAGTGCAAGGAGGAAGAACAATCCTAGGATTTTTCCCAGTGCACCTCTGGTTCAGTAGGCATTACAATGAAAAATAGGGCAAATACCAGTTTTCAAGTGCGTTGGTTCCTTAGTTTACAACTAGGAAAGCAAAGAAGATGGAAAATGTCTGTAATTACTGGGGTGGCAGGCTTCCAGAGACACCAAGCCTTGACTTTGTTTCATCAGGATACTTCCTAAGTCGCTATTGAGAAGTATTTTCAGCAATCTCATTTTTATTAGCCGTTTGTGCCCATTATAGTTTTCTAGTTGCTAGTTTGTTATGGCTTTAACATAAATAAGGTTCTAAAAATGTCTCACATGAGTAGTTGCAGAGCTGGGTATGCCATTTAGGCCATATAAAAAGCCCATGTAAAGGACTTCCCTTGTAATGGGACTCTTTTATATTTAATAGAACTGTCATATAAACATATACTAGCATTTAAAATGCAGTTTCTGGGCTATAAAATAAACACCATTTCTAATATTGCTGTTGGCTTTCACATGCATGGAGCTCAGTTCATTAAATGCTCTCTACTCCATTTATGTGAAATGTGTTTTTACCACCAGAGAAGCACATAAAGTGCATTATCCCTTGAAATGCAGCCATTATCAAGGAAAAAACTGTGAAAGTCAGGCATTCCAATTTTTTTATGTAGATTCAGACACATTATAGTTCCTTTTAACACCTTGTACAGCACGGCAAACATGGTTGCCTTCTACTGAATTATTATTAAGAATTATGACAACAGCCTTTGTATATAAAAAAAAGTGTGAACATACACACAGAAAAGATTATAGCTTTATTTAGAGATATATTCATAATGCAATATTCACCTGAAAGTAATGCAGTAGCAATATTTCATTTATTTTGCTTTTTAAAATAAAGTGGATTTAGATAAAGTAGCTCTGCTTTGACTATGTTTATAAACTTGAGTAAAAATTCACTACAATGTGTCTGCTTTCTAATCTGAAAAATGGAAATAATAGTGCTAACCTGATTCACAATTTTCTTATAATGAGTTAAAGCATAAAGTTCTTTGACCATTGCCAGGGCAAATAATCAGTAATCAAAAAATGCTAGCTAGTACTAACATTATCACTTTTTAGAGCTTCAATTTAGAGTCACTAAAAGTCAGTATTTTGTTGCACATATTGGAAATATTTTGCTAAACCCGATAAAAAGCAGAAGTGTGAATTTGTAATAGGTAGAAAATACTGTGTTGTTTCTAAACATATAGCATCAATCAATTAATCTGGATCAGTATATCCATTAATAATTTTTAAATATTTAATTTGTAAGAAAGTCGAAGAATTTGAGAGACTCAAAGAACCATAAGATGTGACTACTGTCTTTAAGAAACTCATGTGAGCATAAAAGAAGAAATTAATGCTACTGCTTAATTTTAAAATGATACTATCAATTTTAAAAGCAAACACAGTGGCATAACCAAATAGTTGGGAAGTGATTGACGCACAGTGCTAGAACAATTGGTTATTTCTATACAATAAACACAGAAAAAAACTGGTAAATTAAAGGTCTAACTATAAATATTAAAACTACAAAAATTTTAGGAGAAAACTTACAAGGATATTTTTGTGATACCAAGATAGAGAAGAATTTATTAAACCAGACTATAAAGGAAAATGTGTTTGAAGTTTATTTATTAAAATTTAAACTTTCGGAGTGATAAACGACAACATAAAAAATAATTTACAGACTAGAAGATATTTGCAGACACATTAAAACCTCCTTTTTCTCATGTGGTATCTGGAGTTCCTCGTTTATTATAAACCAAAAGACAACCCAATAAATAGTAGACATGGGGTTCATGAACAAGAAAACATAATAGTAAATATGTAAAAATACTCTCACCCTCTCTACAATAAATGTAGATGCAAATAAAATGACAATCAAAGGGTTTTGCTTCTAACAAAGTTGAGAGACTAAATCTTTTCATGTAAAAGAACAAAAAATTTGGAAATTTTGAAAAATCCTTTAA
Organism: Tarsius wallacei; assembly: GCA_963574415.1. NCBI lineage: Eukaryota > Metazoa > Chordata > Mammalia > Primates > Tarsiidae > Tarsius > Tarsius wallacei. Next base: position 7,466 of record CAUYQG010275090.1, on the reverse strand, counting down.
AAAGACTTCAGAGAGCAATCCACATAGTTAGGATTTTAGGAATTAAGATTGCAAGGAGAAAGGAAAAACAGAGATGTAAGCTCACCATTCACTGTTACCCATACCATCAAAATACTTGCCAAATCACAACTATCAGTCAAGAGGTTAAAAGTCTAACAAAAATGTGTAAGCAGTGAAGAGTTTCCAAAGGCTTGGGAGAAGAAAAAAAAAAACACTGGAGTTCAAGCCTCAGAGAAGACTCTGCTAAAATGCCCCAGGCACTTCCTATAAAGACCAGAAAGTCTATAATCTCGGGCTAAGGAAACTGGAAATAGAATACTTCTCACTATAAAAAAAAGAAAGAAACCATTGCTTTGTCAAACTCTGGTGTGTCCACATGGCTCTTTGAGCTACAGCTGCCATGTTTCCTAGCTTTGGCCCCCCTCCCTACCTTGGGAGGTGAGTATTTCTCTCTCTCTCTCTCTCTCTCTCTCTCTCTCTCCAATTTACTTTCTAAATAAATTATATTTTCCAATATAAAAAAAGAAAAAGAGAATACCAAAAAGAAAGACCTTGAATCAGTTCAGTACAAGATAAATTAAGATGATCTATTTCTATTCTAATTGTCTGACCCCCAGGAGCAAAAAATTTGTCTTCCATATAGCAAATCAATATAATCAGGAGCCTCAAATTATCTTTAAATATTTTCATAAACAGTATCTGACATCCAATCAAAATTATCAGTCATACCCAAAACAAAATCAAATTACTGAAAACAAGAAGAAATTTGGGGAAATAGAAACAGATCCACAGGAGATCCAAATATTAGAGCTTTCAGACACAGACTTTAAAACAGTTATGATTACTGTGTTAAAAAAAATAAATGATATGATGGAGTCTTTTAGTCAAGAGCTAGAATACAGGAAAGAAATCAGATAAAAATTCTAGTTTGAAAAAAATAGAATAACCAAAATTAAGAATTCAATGGATTGATTCAACAGAGGACAAAACACAATTAAAAAGAGAATTAATGAACTGGAAGATGCATTAGTAAGAACTAGCTTGAATTAAGCACAGGGAGGAAAAAAAAGAGGGGGAGTACAGAATATAGTATGAGAAATATATTGAGAATGATTAAAATGTCTAGCACAGCGGCCCTCAACCTTTTTGGCTTCAGGGACCAGGACCAGTTTCATGCAAGGCAATTTTTCCACAGACAGTGGGTGGGTTGAGGAAGTAGGGGGATCATCAGGCATTAGATTCTCATGAGGAGCACACAATCTAGATCCCTTGCATGCACAGTTCACAATAGGGTCCAAGCTCCTATGAAAATCTAATGCAGCTGCTGATCTGACAGGAGACAGAGCTCAGGCAGTAATGAGAGTGATGGGGATAAGCCATAAATACAGATGAAGATTCTCTTGCTCTCTGTTCACCTCTTGCTGTGCAGCCCAGTTATTTACAGGCCACTGACAAGTACTTCACCACCCGGGGGATTGGGGACCCCTGGTCTGGCATGTGTCAAGGTCTAATACGTGTAAAAGGAGAGAAGAGATAAAGTAAGACACAAAGAATATACAAATAAATATGACAAAATTATAAATTTGTAGAAAATATTAAACCACAGACTGAAGAAATTTTATGAGCCACAAAATATAAAAATACAAAGAAAACCCACAGAGATACATAACACAGTAAAACTATGGAAACATCAAAAATCCAAAGAGGAACAGATAAAGAGAAAATATCAAAGGCATCCAATCTTAAAGACAATATCTTCCAAAAAGCAAGAACACGTCTGAGTCAACACAAACTTTGGAAACTAGAAGAAAATATCATGATACTTTGTAAAGTGCTAAAAGATGGGTCAATTGTAACTGCCGACCTAGAATTCTACACACGGCAAGAATATGCACCAAAATATAAGATAAAGTAAATATATCTTCAGGTTTATAAAAACCAAGAGTTGGTTACCTGCAGACCCATAAGTTTTAAAATACTAAAAAAATTATTAAATTATTTAGGTAGACAAAAATTGACTAAACAGAAATCTAAGAAGGAATAAAGATCACCATAAAGGATAAATAGATGTGAATCTTTGAATGAGTGCTGATATATTGTCTAATGCATTTTTCACATTCTATAATGTGGTCTTCAGTATTGAAGAAGTGAAATAAAATGCATATAACTAATAGGTCAAGAGATGAGAGAAGAGTATATACATTGTTAGGAACAAGACAAAAGTAATCGTTAATATTAAAAAGTGATAAATCTAAATTTTATGTTTTAATCTTTAGGATAATAAGTAAAACAATAGTAAAATAATAAACAATAAACTAATAGAAGGTAAGTGTGGAATAATGCTTAATTAAAATACTTGATTAAAATACTTTGATTTTAACTTTAATACTTGATTAAAATCAAAAGACTTTTAAACACTTGATTAAATACCTACATACTTGATTAAAGTACTATATCAATAGTAAAATATGGGAGTACAACAAGCAATGTACCATTGGCAGTTAGGACTATCATCGTTTTAGAGATGAAGAAATGAAATCAAAGAAGGTCAGGCTACACAGAGCAAAAGACCAAGTCAAGAGTTTAACCCACTTCAATGATGCACCTACCGTACAATGCACAGTCACTCTACACCTAATCACATCGAAGATATATGCTCTATAACCCAGTCATTCTAGCATATGTGCATACAGAGACAGGTACTAGGATGTCCTTTGCAGCACTGCTTGTGAAAGCAACCAACAAAAAAATACACAATAAAACTGAAAGCAACCCACGTGTCCTCAGTAAGAAAATAGACAAACCATGATCTACTCATGTAAGGGAAACTCTACGGCCACTAAAACTAGATTTTAATATAGAACATTCTCAAGAGTATAATGCTTTGTAGAAAAGAAGTTGCAGAAAGGATATCTACAGTATGATGTCATTTGCATGACATTTTAAAAACAAAAAGTGATATGTATTATTTATGACTAAATAAATGTGAGGCAAAAGTGCAAAATATGCATAGTAATACTTACAAATATATTAATTATGGGAAAACATTAACCAATATTTAGTCTTAGATACTCATTATTTTAACGTCTGTGTTTTTTTGTATGTTTTGAAAAATTATTCGTGATGTCTAAATTTTCTCTTTAAGTGTAATGACCATGTAGTATACATTTCTTGGGTAGTTACAGCATTAATTACTCTTTCTATTCTTTGTAAACTATTAAAATGTTCCAGGAATGCAAATATCCTACAGACTGCTTCTTATACATTGAACTGATATAAAATTATGATCTTTATTTTTCACCTAGAAAATATAGACAGCCTATGTGTGGTGACTTAGAATTCAAAACTTACATTTATAAATTGAGATTTTGCTTCTGAAATCTCTATCTTGCGCCATTGGTCTATATGCCTGCTCTTGTACTAATAACAGGCTGTTTTGATTACTGCAGCCTTATAACGCAAAGCCTCCACCAATAACCACAGGGGAAAGGAGAACCTATTCAGTAATTGGTGCTGGGAAAACTGACTGACCACATGCAGAAGAATGAAACAGGACCCCTACCTGTCACCATACACAAAAACCAATCCTAAATGTTTCAAAGACCTAAACATAAACCTCAAACTATTAGAATCTTAGAAAATGCAGGAGACATCCTTACAGAAATTGGAATAGGCAACCAATTCCTGAGCAAAACCCCCAAAGCCCATACCATATAAGATAGACAAGTGGGACCCCATCAAACTGAAAGTCTTCTGCAAAGCAAAAGAAACCATTAAGAGAGTGGAGAGACAGTCCACAGAATGGGAGAAAATATTTGCTAAACTGTATATTTGACAAAGGCCTAACATCCAGTATCTACAAGGAACTCAAAAGTGCCCAAAGGAAAAAATCAGATAGCCCTATTAAAAAGTGGGCAAAAGACATGAATAGACACTTCTCAAAAGAAGACATACAAGCAGCCAACAGATACATGAAAAAAATGTTCACCCTCACTAATTATCAAAGAAATGCAAATCAAAACTACACTGAGATACCACCTAACTCCAGTCAAGATGGCCATCATCAAGAACTCAGAAAACAACAGATGCTGCAGAGGATGCAGAGAAAAGGGACCACTTCTACACTGTTGGTGGGAGTGTAAACTCTTACAACCTCTGGAAAACAGTGTGGTGATTTCTAAAAGATCTAAAGATAGTCCTTCCATACTACTCAGTAATCTCCCTTCTGGGAATATATCCGGAGGAACTCAAATCATTCTACAGAAAAGATACCCTCACATGCATGTTTGTCTTAGCCCTATTCACAATAGCAAAAACATGGAACCAACCATGCTGCCCGTTGAAACTGGACTGGATTAAAAAAAAAATGTGGTACATATACACAACGGAGTATTATGAAGCCATAAAGAAGGACAAACATATGGACTTCACAGCAACTTGGATAGATTTAGAGTCTATCATACTCAATGATCTACCACAGAAACAAAGAACTGAGGACCACATGTTCTCACTCATAAGTGGATCCTGAACATTTACCATGACACTACAAGAAAGGTATTGTCAGTAACAAGACACTGCCAGGGAGCAGGGGAACACATAGCTTCAATAAGTGTACCTGGTCCCAAACAGCCAAAGTGAGGATCAATGGGAGGCCCAAACTTCACCTGTACGATGACTATACCTCCACGTCTTTAATTTTTTTTAGAAGACTTAACATTTAATTTTTGCAACAATCATATATGGGAGGAACCATTTTACTCATATAAAATATGTAACTGTCCATGCTTCTCATCCTTCCATGCTTTAAAATTTTGTTTCCTGATCATCTGAAAAGATTTCAGACAAATTCTAATTAATTGAACTACCATTTTAAATTATCGGTTGGAATTTTAGGAAGAAAATTTGAGTAACATTTTCATGACTGAAAAAAAGTATCAGCAAACTTTATCACAATTAAGCTAGACTGAATGTTTAAGTGAAGCAATTTCTTGCACTTGGTTTGTATAATAAAGCAGAAGTCTTACATAGTCTTACTCTTCACATCTTTTCTACGTGAACAAGGAAGAAGGAAAGGGAACCAGAGAGATCCCTTTATAGTTTTGCTTTGGAGGACAAGCTGAGGTGTGGAGTAGGAAGGTTAAACGGTCAAGATTTTTCATTTGGATTCCCAAGGCATTTTCTTCCTCTTAGACTGATTTAAATTAAACCTAAATAAATGGCCTTTGTTTAACACAATGTTTTTGGTAACACTAAAGCAGAATTATGAATAGCTTCCTAATTTTTCTTATCAAATGCAGATATATTCAAGATAGATTTTGGGAATTATTGATACCCCAAATCTCATCTCCTTCATCATTTAAAGTGTGTGTTTTCCCAAATTAATACTTAGCCTCACCCATAACAAAACAGACAGAAATAAAGGGATGGTGAAGATTTTTCTCTTGCATTTGGACCCAAATGACCTCATAACTTTGCATAGTTAACATCATCAAAGACAGTATCCATGTTTTAACAATGGAGACTCTGCAGTTTATAGGGATATTGTTCTGCTGAGGAAAAACAAACTGGGAACTTTTATAAGAGGGCATTCTTGGTTCAGAGTGCATTATAAAATGATATGCTATCACTTTCAGACCCAATAACAAAAGAGGCAAGATTTTAATGTTAAAGCACTAAAATTGATTTATTGCTATTATGCTTGTCCAATACAGAAGAAACCATTTTATAATGTTGATGAAGTGAGCTTATAGTTTAGTTTGGCTATAGATACAACTTTTTGTGTAATACAACTACAAAAACAATTCCTTGAGGGTTCTCTGAGGGGTGGACTGAGGTGAGGTAGCCCACTGCAACCTCACCAGGTTCTTGGCAACCTGGAGGACAATAATGAACCCCATCTTTTTCAGGCAGCTAAATTACTTTAGCTTCAATTCCTAGGGGTTAATATAATAAGGGTGTGATCACCAGGCCTCCCCAGTGTCTCACTTAGAGTCCTTTTTGAGGGAAGTGAAATTAAAGTTTAATCAATTTTACTCTCCAGTTCTGATCTCTTCACCAATCTATTTTAGCCTGGATTTCTCCAGAGGGAACTCCTAAGACAAAGCCTTACATGCAGATTGTTTGTTTGGGGAGTGATCTCAGGAAGGAAGGGAAGAACATGAGGAGTGTGATTGGAAGGCAGAGACAGTCATCCAAGGCTGCACGTTGGATCAGCCATCACAATGGGGGCCCGTGTGCCACGCAGCCAGGAACTTCTCAGAAGTTTCAGGGATGTCTCAGGACTGTCCAACCAGGGGGCAGAAAAGACAGAAACATTTATGAATTGGCTTCATTTCACCCATTAGTAAAGAGTGTTCCTATTTGGATCTCTTACCCCTGTGGTTGTGGTTTGCACATTAATGAAGGCCAAATGGGCTCATGCAAGCAACCTGTGTTGCAGCATCATAGATGTTCTGGGGTGAGAAGTGAGGGCCACGTGATGCACATGCAAGGAAGGTATTGTCGAGAAGCTCCTGAGCAAAGCTGGTGGAAACCTGCAGAGGATATGAAGGGATGTTCAAGATGCATTCCATTCTCTGTTCCTCTTAGATCTGCCTGTGACTCCCATTAAGTCAGGTCCATCACGGGTTCCCTTTTTGGTCCTGACCAGCTGAAATATCTATAAGGACTCAATATAAGAGGCCAAGAGCAACAAGCTACATTGCCTGCTGCTCCGTTTCAATCCTGAGACTGAAACGGATATTTCTCATCTCTCTCCACTTCTACTCATTGTAGAATAATTTCAACCTTTGGCAGTGCCTCAGCTTGTGTGGTGTGGTGACCTAGCCCTTCTTCTCCAAAGAGTCTGAGCCCCTAATACCTTCTCCTTTTCAAATAGTGGCAGATACATGTCTATTCACCATTACCACTAAGCACAGAGATGCCAATATACTTCCCAGAAATATCCTGTGATCAAGTTGTACTCCTCTCCGTTGTCATCAAATTACAACCATCCTAGATCTTAGGGTGATTTGAGTCAATCACTTTAAGTTACTCCTCTATTTGTTGGCATAAGAAGCCCAAAGTGACCAGGTGGTAGTTGGGGCTTTAAATTCAGAGTAATCCTTGCAATTTGCTCTAGTGGAAATGTTCCTTTCCCTAGGAGGTGGGACTTTTAATCTGGCAGAACAGGCCGGGCTCAGTGGCTCAGCCTGAAATCCCAGCGCATTGGGAGGCCGAGGTGAGTGGATTGCCTGAGCCCACGGGTTCGAGACCCACCCAGGCAAATTGGCGAGACCTCATCTCTACAATAAATCAAAAAATTAGCCAGGCGTGGTGGCACATGTCTGTAGTTCCGGCTACTTGAAAGGCTGAGGTGGAAGGATCGCCAGAGTCCAGCAGGTCGAGGCTGTGGTGGCTGGGAGCATGCCACTGCAGTCCAGCCTGGGCGATGGAGTGAGACTCCAACTGAAAAAAAAAAAAGAAAG
>CAUYQG010275080.1:0-11433 GCA_963574415.1 Tarsius wallacei | reverse complement strand
ACTTTGGTTGATCATTTGATCTGGAGAAACAAATTCCAAGTGTATTATTAGGGGTCCTTCCTCCAAAAGATAATTCTGGGTTTTCTTGGGGATCCTTTATATGTGTGAATTATCACTATGAATTTTGGATGGGGGAGGAATGATTTAACTTAAGCAAAACAACAGTGAAATAGCCTGATATTGTATTAATGTGGACTATTGGATAATGGATTATTATCATGAAAGCTTCACTGGAAAATTTTATTTTACCAAGGTCACACTGAGTTGATGTATACTATATCATACTTCATACAACTTTTTTTTTTTTTTTTTAATAGAGACGTGGTCTCTCACTATGTTGCCCAGATAGGTCTCAAGCTCCTGGCTCAAGCCATCCTCCTGCTTTGGCTTCCCAAAGTGCTGGGATTAGCTACGTGACCCATCATGCCCAGCTATACAATTCTTTTATATCCATTATGTCATTTAATCCTTACAGTAGCATTTTGAAATAGATGCTGTACACGAGGCCAAAGCTCATGGATTAAGTGCTTCATTGAAAGGGACCAGCAAGTTTGTGGCAGGGGTAAAACCTGAATCTAGATCTTCTGACTGGTGTTTATCCTAGTGCACCTTAGCTTACTCCAGGTGTCTTATTACCATTCCCAGTTTGGATCTCTGCTGGTTTTTATTCCATGTTTGGTTCCCTTGGCCACCCATATCAGCTCTGTTCACTGCATTCCTGTTACTCTGATTCTGTTTCAGAGAGAAGTGGAGATCCTGATGTTTCTCAGTGCCATTGTGATGATGAAGAACCGGAGATCTAGTAAGTTTAGCCTGTTTCTCGGTCTCTCAGGGTTAAGTCTAGTACCTTCTGGAGGTGGTTTCTTTCATGTTTGTTTCTTACAGGGCTTCATTTGGTGAACTAGTCCCACATTTCTTGCCAAATCTGAATTTGATCTTGGACTTCTATCCCCTCCCCCTCTCCCATTTCAAAGTGCCTCAAGAAGAGGGACAAAGAATGGGATATAGGAGCATGCAGCCCAGCCTGACCTGTGGCATCTCTGTGTTTCAGTCACCGTGGAGCAACATATAGGCAACATCTTCATGTTTAGTAAGGTGGCCAATGCAATACTTTTCTTCCGCCTGGATATCCGCATGGGCCTGCTTTACATCACACTATGCATAGGTGAGGAGACTGTCTTTTTTTTAAGGTTCTTTGTAAGACTGTGTTGATAAAGATATGATTGTAGGAGATACAATCCCAAACAGGATTCTCCATACCCTTCTTTTGTATCTTGCACCTAATTAATAATGTGCGTAGCTCTGATGGTAAGAATCTACAGACTTTTTTTTTTTGAGTTGAAGTCTCACTCCGTTGCCCACGCTGGAGTGCAGTGGCACGTTCCCAGCCACCGCAGCCTCGACCTGCTGGGCTCCGGCGATCCTTCCACCTCAGCCTTCCAAGTAGCCAGAACTATAGGCATGCGCTACCACACCTGGCTAATTTTTGATTTATTGTAGAGACAAGGTCTCGGCAAGTTGCCTGGGTGGGTCTCGAACCTGCGGGCTCAGGCAATCCATTCACCTCGGCCTCCCAAAGTGCTGGGATTATAGGCTGAGCCACTGAGTCCGGCCGAGACTTCATTTTTAGAGGAAAGGAATGTGTTTGGTTTATATATGTCCACAAGTGTTTTCTTTGGTGGCTGACATCTTTTGAGTTGGTTTGGAAGTAAATCCCCTGCCCAAGGTCTTATTTCCTCTAACATCTTCTTTCTGTGTTTAGTGTTCCTGATGACGTGCAAGCCTCCTCTGTATATGGGCCCTGAGTACATCAAGTACTTCAATGATAAAACCATTGATGTGAGTGCTCTTCCTCCCTTCTCTTTCTTGGGGTCCCTAGTTGTGTTGTTGTAGTTGCGCTCTGTACTCACTAGGAGGAACAACAGTGCTACAAATTGGAAGTCAAGGACACTGTGTTGACCATCATGAGAGCCAGGAGAGAGGGGAAGCCAGAATAAGGAATTGGATGCTTAAGTCTCAGCCTTCCCAGGAGCCTGTGTGATCCAGCTCACTTTTCTTCCCTGTGTTTGGCAGGAGGAACTGGAGCGGGACAAGAGGGTCACTTGGATTGTGGAGTTCTTTGCCAATTGGTCTAATGACTGCCAGTCATTTGCTCCTATCTATGCTGACCTCTCTCTCAAGTAAGTAGTGCAGATCGAGAGATGATGGAAATTGAGATGCTGTGCCTTCCCTCTTGTTTTTGGCCTTGATTTTTATACATGGCAACCAAAGGCATTTCCTTCTCTCCTCCCGATATATATCCATACTTTCACTTCTCTTGATCCATTCTTTTTCTTTCAGTGTGTTAAATAATATATCCTTCTCAGGTACAACTGTACAGGTCTAAATTTTGGAAAGGTGGACGTTGGACGCTACACTGATGTTAGTACACGGTATGTAAAGACCTGGGCAGAGGGTCTGAGCAGGGAATCATGTTAAGTGATGTAAACAGGCCATTTACAGAGTCCTTTCTGGGCCCTGTAGGTACAAAGTGAGCACATCGCCTCTCACCAAGCAACTCCCTACCCTGATCCTGTTCCAAGGTGGCAAGGAGGTAATGCGGCGGCCACAGATTGACAAGAAAGGACGAGCTGTCTCTTGGACCTTCTCTGAGGTACCTGAAAAGATAGGCAGGTGGTTTGGAGAAGGGTGTAGGACAGCAGATGGGCTGTGGAGCCCGACCTGGGTTTGATTCACAGCTCTACAACTTGCCCACCAGGGTGGAGGTTGTGGACTAGTGACTAGGCCTCATTTACTAATTCACTTAGCAAATTTATATCATGCACCAGCCATGCTAGTACTGGGTATCAATGATTAGTTAAGACTTAGTCTCTTGAAGGCCCCTGCACATACAGTCTGTAGGCATTAGGCCCCTGTCAGTAAGTTGGAGACAGTTAACTCCTGGCTTACAGGATTGTTTTGCAGATTATATTGAATAATGCAGGTATAATTCTTAGCACAGTGATTGGTACATAATAGGTACAGTACTCAAGTATTAATTGACTCTTTTGGGTACCTAAAAAAGAGAAAACTTAGCTTTAGGCAGGTTTCTGTCCTTTGCTTCCTCCCTTCTTTCCTAGACTATGTCTAAGTACTCTTTACTTCTCAAGCTCTGAACTCTCCTTTTCAATGGGTATCCTTATGTGTGCATGTCTTTCGTGCAGGAGAACGTGATCCGCGAATTCAACTTGAATGAGCTATACCATCGGGCCAAGAAGCTATCAAAGGCTGGAGACAGTATCCCAGAGGAACAGCCTGTTGTCCCAACCCCCACCACAGTGCCAGATGGGGAAAGCAAGAAGGACAAATAGGACCCCCATCTTTTGTCAGTGCTTCCTCTCCTGTCAATTCCAGGCTCCTCTGAGACCCTGCCTCTACAGTAACAAGTCTGAGGCTGTGGCCTTTTATTTATGTTTTCCCTGTTTGGCTGTGCCTGGGTGGGACAGGGTGCTGCTTCCGATCTTAAAGAGGCATCCAGGCAGTTGCCGGGCACCCTACAGGAAGGCCTGCCCTGCTGTGGCCAACTATTTCATGGAGGAAGGGAGAGATCGCATATGATGGAGGAGGAAATGTTTTTCCTCCAGGCCAATGTCAATGTATTAACTGTTATCAGCCACTCAGACATCCCCACCACTGTGTGGTTCACTATTCTTCTTAGTGGACCTGCACAGCCTAGTTAGACCTAGATTAAACCCTAAAGTGAGATGCTGGGGTATAGAACACAAAAAATTTTCCCTCAAGGACCCTTGCTTTCTTAAATCCTTCTGGCTTGGTTTCTGACTTTCATTAAAAGTATAAGCCTAACTTTGTCACTGGTACCAAGGAGAAACCTTTAACCACAGAGTTTTCATCACTGAAGACAGTGCTGAGCAATCCCCCTATTTTGTGGGGATTGAGGAGAAGGAATAGAGGCTTGAGACGTTCCTCTGGGTGGTGGGACCAGGAGGAGACAGTGGCCTGGACTGGGTTTCACTAACCCTCCTACCTCCCCACATAATAAAGAGACTAGGATCTTTTGATTGTGCCTTTGTTTATCTTGACAACCCCTGCCCCCCACCCCATCCCACCCCCACCCCTGCGGGCTCCTCTTCCTCTCGCACCAGCCCTGTTTGTTACTTTGTATTAGAAAAGGCAGGGGCGGGCGCGGTGGCTCACACCTGTAATCCCAGCACTTCAGGAGGCCAAAGTGGGAGGACTGCTTGAGACCAGCCTGGGTTACATAGCGGGACCCCCGTCTCTACAAGAAATAAAAACAATTAGGGTGTGATGGCGGCCCCTGTAGTTCCAGCTACTTAGGAGTTTGAGGCGGGAGGATCGTCTGAGCCCGAGAGCTGGAAACCGTGGTAAACTGACGACGCGACTAGACTTCCTCCTGGACGACAGAGCCAGACCCCGTCTCAACAGATAAATACATAAATAAATGACAGGCATCTTCTTAGTGTCAAAAGGCTATCCTATTTGACTTCTCTAAACCCCAGGGTTGGTAAGAAGGGGAATGCTAGCTTCCGTAATCCCGGGTACCGAGCACACCTTTCAGGCTGGGATTTATTTTGGGTTTGGTCCGCGGATCCCGGGAAGGAGGGTAGTGGCGCACACCATTAAGCGCGACGGGTAGATGCAGAGAGGCCTGAGGCTGTGTCCGCCTCCTGGCGTCCCCTGTCCCGTCGACCCGCAGCGCCGAGTGGTTGCGCCCGAAGGTCCCGCCCCCAGGCCGCGTGGGCGCGGGGCGTGGCGCGCTGCTGCACAGAGAAACGGAGCAGAGGTCCCGGGCTGCGGTTCGGAGGTCGGAGCGCGGCTGCTGGCTGCCTGTTGCGCTCAGTGTCCGCGTCTCCACCTACTTCCCACCCTTAGGGCGGCTCGGTCCCGGCGGGGCTCCAGGCGCCATGGCTCCCCGCGGGAGGAAGCGGAAGGCCGAGGCCTCGGTGGCCGCGACGGGCGAGAAGCGCGAGAAGCCGGCGAAAGGCGTGGAGGGAGCGGAGGAGGCGACTGTCGTTATCGAGCACTGGTGAGGGGCCTGGAGTCGCGGGGGGAGGACAGTGGCGTCGCAGGCCGGGGCCCCGGCCCCTAACGCCCCCACCTCTCCCTAGCACGAGCTGACGCGTCTACGGGCGCAACGCCGCGGCCCTGAGCCAGGCGCTGCGCCTGGAGGCCCCGGAGCTCCCGGTGAAGGTGAATCCCGCCAAGGCCCGGAGGGGCAGCTTCGAGGTGACGCTGCTGCGCCCGGACGGCAGCAGTGAGTGGGGAGCCGGGTCTGCGGGAGCAGGGCACGGGGTCCAAAGAGAGGAGAACCGCTCGTCCCAAACCGCGGTCACCCGCCGGGTGCTCGTGGATGCCGCGGTCACGTGGCTTGGTTCGGCCCTTTCGCAGGTGCGGAGCTCTGGACTGGGATTAAGAAGGGGCCCCCACGCAAACTCAAGTTCCCTGAACCTCGGGAGGTGGTGGAAGAGCTGAAGAAGTACCTTTCGTAGGAAAGTCTGGGCAGAAGTCCTCACGCTGAGGTGCAGTGCGGGAGCGTGGCGTGGGTGAGGAAGGCGGGCATTCATCTTGGTGAGGCTGTTCGCAAAGCAGCCCTAACCGTTACCACCCACTTCACAGAGGAGCTAAACAAAGAACCATTTCCTAGCTAGGAAGCCCTTTGCTAACTCCATCTTCGCTCTCTTTGAGCTAACTTGTAGAATACTGATGGTAATGTAAATACAGAGTGCAATTTGTGCCCTTTGGAGACGCGGTAGGTTGTTGCCTTGGGGGTGTGGGCCAGTTTTGCATTTATTTAAAATTTATTTCTGCATTCCTGATGGCTGTTTTAATTCTTTGAACCTGCTGTAAATCATTTGGTTCCCTTATTAAGCAAAATCTTTGACATTTCTATAAGTTTGTGGTTTCCCCTCTTACTGGCAAGATCTCTCATGTACTTCACGCATGCTTACCCCTATGTGTTTTTTGTTTCTGTTGTGTTCTTCCTGTTAATAGTCCCATGTATATACACTGCACTACAATACCATCACTCCTTATCTTTGTCCCTAGTGTAAATCCTTTTGGTTCCCTTATTGAGTTAAACAAAATCTGACATGTATTTTTTTTGTATGAGTTAGTCCTTTTCCCGTTACTGGTGAGATCTTTCATATTACTTCAGGTATGCTTATCCCCATACTCTTCTGGTTTTTTGTTCCTAGTCCATTCTTGTTAATAGTCCCACTGCACTACAATACTGTCACTCATGTCTTTGTCCCTGGTGCATCATACGGTGCTTTGGCGTGCACCTGTATGCTGAGATTTGGGGGAAGGATGCAATCCTTGAGCTCCTGGGCTTGTGGGTGGTGGGGGCATGTCTTCCTCAGTTCTTGATGTTTGTGTGGATCCCTTCTCTAACCTTTCTTTTATTTTTTGCAGCTTTCTGTCCCTGGTGATGTTGGAGCATTTATGATGGGACATGGCCAAACTTCAGTCATGTGCCTGAAGCCATGGTTTCTTCTCCTCCAGAAATGATGGTTCAGTTGTGAGGCAGCCCTCTAGTAAGGCATTGTAAAAGTTATTGGATTTGGTTTGTTTAATAAAAGCTGAAATAAAGTATTTGAGTAATAAAAGTAACGATGTTATGTTAGGGGATGGACAAAGTCAGCCTTGTGGGATTGGTAGTCCTTGTATTTTTCATAGTCCAAGGTAGCCATGTGACCTAGAACTCCTAGGGTCACTGGTAAAGCATGTGAAATACAAACATCAGAGGAGCAAAGTAAATTATTTATTTTTTTTAAAAAACAACTGTCTTTTTCTATTCACTTCTTGGAAGTGATTATGGAAGTGCATCTTCCTGGCTCTACAGAGGTTAGCTAGACTTCCCTTACTGGCAGTGAATAAACCCATACACATTAGATGCTGGGCAACATCCGTCACTCTAGCCACTTAGTGTTCTGCCCAACACAGCTTCCTGAATTAGCAGTGACTAGATACTCCATGACCTGCAGGACCTGGTCTTGGCTGTAAACTGTGTTGGGACCATACCATTTATTATTTGACTTGTCACTAACTGGAAAATAGATTATAAAGAAATAAGATGGTTCAAGTTCATAATTTTCTGCCCATGGTACTCCTTGACTTGTGCCTGGTTCCCAAGTCCTGGGGAGGGAAGGATGGGAACCTGTGAAGAGCCAGGGGTGTACCTGCCCTCTGGTGCCAAGAAAGAGTACGTGCCAGCTTCTGTCAATATGCCTTTTTTTAGCAAACACTTTCCATCCTCCCACCTCTGCTACGTTAGTATATCTACCTCTGTTTCTGACTCTGAGGAAGGGTCAGGCCATACGGAGGGAATACCAGTGGGTACCAGTTTGCCCTCTGCTGTCCAGTCTACCACATCAATCTCTTCCTCTTCAGAGCTGACAGGAAGTGGACCCAGTAGTTCAGAGCTACCAGGTATCTCCTCATTTGTCTCTGGAGCAGGGCATAATACCTCATCCATAGGTAGGGACACTTCTAGCCCAGTCTCTACCCAGTTTGAGCAGAGAGGTGAGAGGTCCCCATAAGACCTCTGGGGAGGGTCAAGGGAGTCAGAGTCGATGGGGAGAAGTTTGTCTCCCTGAGCATTTAGGGGCTGGGAGTTGGCCATTTCAATGTCTGCAGTCCAAGAGCCTCCCACCGAAAGCACTTCTTCATTTATCTCAGAGGGCATAACAAAGGGACTAAGGGGCTCAACTGGCCCTTTGTTCTCACCAATAGGTTCCTTTTCTAATCCTGTGAGCTCCCTGGCCCAGAGTTCCACGTCTGGCAAACACCATTCTTCCCCTTCAATCCAGTTCTTTCCTGTTTCTGTTGGGTGATAACTAGGGGTTCTATAACCCTCAGATCCTGGACTCTCCAGAGACCCTAAAGGTGGTTCCATGTCTGAGCCACAGAGCATGAAGTCCAGGATCTCCTCCAGCTCACTGGTAGCAGCACTACTTGTGATTCGGTACTCCTCAGCTTCACAGGGCTGCCCCAATAGGGCTGTGTCAAATGCATAGGGCCTTCTGCAGTCAGTATCCAATACTGGTTCCTTCCCTACCAACTCTGGACTGGACCTAAACTTGGATTTCACCACTGGGTGGTCTGGGGAGTGGCTAGTAGAGAGCAGAATGTCTTGTAGCCTCGTGGACAGGGAGGAGTCCTGATGCAGTTCTATTCTAGAAGATGACATTTCCTGCTCGTTTACTGAAGATGGCTGAATCCCTGAAGGCTCTTTGAAGTCTCCAGGAGCTGAGATCTGGGGAATGTCTTGCACTACCTCCCAGCAGGTCCCATTGACAATCTTCCGAAGTTTCACTCTTCCAACCTGCCCCTCCTCTGCAGAGTCTGAGTTAGATGCCCTGACTTTGTAGCTCTGCTTCCTGCTCCCACCTATCTTCCCAAGACCAGAAGGGCTTGGAGTCCTCTGTAGAGGAATAGCTCTCCCTGGTTTCTTCTTGTCCTCTGGTGCTTCTTTATTTATACTCCTCTGCCGCCAAAGACGCCGGCCAGGGCCTGCAGGAACTGAGCTGGATCTGCTTAAAATGCTGGAAGGCTTTGATGTACAGATATCAGAAGACGGCTTTGCTCGACTTAGTCTGATCTTTCTGGGCAGTAGTTGCTCATCCACAGGGGGGTAAAAGCTGGGTGGGGAAAGTGCTATAAGACCAAGAGCAGAGTCATTCTCGTTCTCCTTAGGCCCCTGACCGTGGCTTGATGGTGAAGGGCCTTTTTCTTGTGGAGTGGCACAGGCTCTGGCCTTCCTCTTGAGCTGAAGCGTGCCGGACAGGTTCTCTGCATTTTGTTGGTTGCTTTTTTCATGGGGCCCCTCCTCCTTCCCTGAGGACTTCGATCTTACTGCCCCAGGAGGACAGGGAGTCTGGGTAGCAGGCAGTGGAGTTTGAGGGTGGCAGCTGGGTGCCACTACTCTGGCAGAGATTGATGTAGCACTTGATGGCTGTAAGCACTCTCGGTTCAGTCTTCGGCCCTGCAGGGCTTTCACCAATTTTCCACCCTCTAGCTGAAGGGATTCTAGCTCAGAAACACGGAGCTGACGAGCAGCAGAAAGCACTTCCTGTGCTTCTTCTCGAGATACTTCTATCTCTGAGGTATACAGGAATTCCACCAGCTTCCTAAGTGTCCTGATCTTCAGACCACCCAACTGTAGCACTACCTTCTGACCCTGAGCTGGCCTCTCCCGCTCCAGGCGCTCTGTGAAAAAGGGGCTGCAGGCAGACAAGATGCAGCAATGGGCTGGGACTTCTTCACCTGAAGGGAAACCCAAATACTTTTGTTATCTTACAAAAACCGGCATGTTCATGGGCTAAACACAGACATTACTACCCAAATGTACTGGCCCTTCTCTTATTTTTCCTCCATGGAACTTCAAGCAAAAGGAGAAATGTGCTCTTTCTGCTTGCCTGGAAGCCTCTGCCTTTACCTTTTGCCTAGCTGACTCCTTTATCCTTAAAATCTAGCTTCGATATCGCTTCTTTCAGAAAGCCTACCTCCTGGTGTTGGGCACACTAGACCGGCCTGGGTAACATAATGAAATCCCATCTCCAAAAAAAAACCTTCCTTCGCCTCACCGCAAGTCTGGGTTAGGTGCTCCTGGACACAGAGAGGTACTCTAGCTATCACAGTACTTAACCTATCTGTATTATAATTCATCTTCACTAGGCTGTAAACTCTGAAGACAGGGACCCTATCAATCTTGCTTACCGAGGTATATTTGGTGCTTAACACAAAGTAGAGAATCAAATACTTGTTGAATAACTTGTTGACTCACATGAGAGTTCAAAAACTTTTATAGAAGCAACTTGTGGTCTAATAGGGCATGAACTTTGGAGACAATCAGGGTTCAATTCTCTGCTGAGCTCTAACCACTGCCTACCAGGCAGTAGTCTGTTTTGAGCCATCTTCTCATTTTATGGACACTGGGCAATCACATAGTCTCTCCCATGGCTTCAATTACCAAAGGCTTGCTGATGACTCTCAGATCCGTACCTCTGCCTAGATATTGCTCCTGAGAGATGAAACATGCCAGAGCCTGTATGTGTACATGTATGCCTCACAAGCACCTCTAAGGCAACTTTTCTAGAAAACGTGTCATTTCACCCCACCAAAAAGCCTCCCCTGTTTTATTTTATTTTTAATTTAAAAAACATTTTTTTGAGGCAGGATCTGTGTTGCCCAGGCAGGCCATAAACTCCTGGGTTCAAGCAATCCTCCCATCCCAGCCTCCCAAAGTGCTAGGATTATAGGCATGGGCCACTGCATGTGGCCTGTTTCTTTCTTTTTCTGTTTCAAATTTTCTTTATAAAATAGAGATGGGGGCTCACTATACTGCCCAGGCTGGTCTTGACCTCCTGGGCTCAAGACATCCTTCTGCCTCAGCCTCCCAAAGTGCTGATATTACAGGTGTGAATCACCATGCCCAGCTCCTCTACTTCTAATAAGGTAACACATTTACCCAGTTGCCTAAGCCTGAAAACTATGAGTCATTTTGATTATTTTCTCTCCTTATCCACATCTAAAATATCAGTTTCTTTTTTTTTTTTTCCTTTTGAGTAGGAGTCTCACTCTGTCACCCAGGCTGGAGTGCAGTGACACAATCATGGCCACCGCAGCCTTGACCTGCTGGACTTAGGTGATCCTTCTGCCTCAGCCTTGCAAGTAGCTGGAACCACAGGCATGCATCACCCTGCCCGGCTAATTTTGCTGGGATTACACATGTGAGCCACTGTGCCTGGCTAAATATCAGTTTCTAAAAAAAGTTAATACTTGCTGAGTCCTTATGTGCCACCACGCATTGTTCTAAATGTCTTACTGGCATAAATTCATTTAATCTTTACTGCAACCCTGTAAAATAGCTATTATTACTATAGATAAGTAAACTGAGGCATAGTTAAGTAACATGCCCATAATTATACAGTTAGTAAGTAGCAGGGACAAGATCTGAACCCAGAAGACAGTCTGGCTACAGAGTCTGTGCTCATACCATTTCAGCAAATTTTGTAAATTCTCTTTAATAGCTCATGTATTTTTCTGTAATCTCAATGCCTAGTTCAGGCCACCATCCCTTCTCCTCAGTTATGAAACAACCTATCTGGGCTTAATAACCATCCAGTAATTTTTTTTTTTTTGAGTTGGAGTCTCACTCTTGTCCAGACTGGAGTGTAGTGGCCGTTCTCAGCCACCACAGCCTCGACCTGCTGGGCTCCGGTGATCCTTCCGCCTCAGCCTTCCAAGTAGCTGGAGCTACAGGTGCGCGCTACTGCACCCGGCTCATTTTTTAAAAATTTTATTGTAGAGATGAGGTCTCACCAAGTTGCCCAGGCGGGTCTTGAACCCGCGGGCTCAGGCAATCCACTCGCCTCAGCCTCCTAAGGCGCGGGATTACAGGCTGAGCCACCGAGC
>CAUYQG010275056.1:0-20797 GCA_963574415.1 Tarsius wallacei | reverse complement strand
CCCAGACTGGAGTGCAGTGGCCACTCCCGGCCACCGCAGCCTCGACCTGCTGGGCTCCGGCGATCCTTCCGCCTCAGCCTTCCAAGTAGCTGGAACTACAGGTGCGTGCTACCACGCCCGGCTAATATTTTTGATTTATTGTAGAGAGGAGGTTTTGCCTGCCCAGGCGGGTCTCGAACCCGCGGGCTCGGGCAATCCACTCACCTCAGCCTCCCAAGGTGCGGGATTACAGGCTGAGCCACCGAGCCCGGCTTTTATTGGACCCTTTTAAGGATCTCATGACATTCTAGGTGAAAGGGCTGTGGAAACAGTAGCGTGTTCCGAATGGGATGCAGCCCAAAGCAGTACAGGTGATGTTCTACACAGCAGTACCTGCCCAGGGTGATTGGGGCCCTGGTACCGAGGATGGCATGCCGTCTTCTAATTCATCAGCTCAGAGGTGCCGTTTTTTTTCCCCAATTTACTCTCCCCGAGGAGACATCTTTTTATAGTTCACCATCTCGGAGTACCTTTTAAGGAATGTGCACAATGGCACCATATGTGCTAGCAGTGACCCTGCCCACAAGAGAAAGATGTTAATAATAACGTAGCAGAAAGAATCTTCTGGAGAGGGAGCATGGCTTGCTTTATCTGGCTCCAACGTCATCATTTCGGTTTCATTTCAATGATATGATGGCCACAGAGTCAGAGAAACAGTTTTGCTGTTTCTCCAGTCCTAAGTTTTCTCTAGGAGTTTGCTTGAGGCCACGTGCTCTAAGCCTCACCTCTGCCACCGCATCCCTTCCTCACTGCTGCCCTGCACGTGTCCTCCAGAATGCACGTGTGCTAACAAAGATTGAAAAAAACGAGTAAGAGTGTAGACTGGCTGCTGGTGATTGACCTGTCTCTTGGCCCCTCACATACCTTTCTGGGCTCTGTACTACTAGGGCTGGGAGTCTGAAAGCCACACATTCCTGGCTCTCTCATCAGCTCCCTTCCTGCTCCATTCTGCCAACAGGAGGCACTGTTGGGTGACCAGAAGTCGGAGGACGAGAAAAGCTTCCTGTTTCTGGATTTTACAGTGGGCATTACAAGCGGTTGTTGTAGCGTTAGTAAGGAAGGGGTGATCTGAGACGCCAACAGCCCTGATACATGGTCCCTTTTTTGAGACTCTAGTCTTGGTTGCTGTCACACTTTTTTGGTGGCTTCAGAACCAACTGGCAGAACCTTTTCAACAGTATAGCAGATGGAGCAGGCTCAGGACATTAAAATGACTAGTGTCTAGCTGTGACTCTTATCTTTTTTGCTTCTGCCCTCTTCTTATCCTCTTCCAGTTCTTTTTATGCCTTTGTATCCAGTTCCCTATATTAAATTTGCTCTGTTTGACGTACCTCGAGTGGTCTCAGTTTTCCTGAACTCAACATATGGACTCTGTTAATCTGTTGGGTCCTTAGGGCCTGGGATCGTGTGCATGAATTCTTTTTATTTCCATTCTCATTACACATGCAGGATTACTACAATAGACTTTATAATAGATTTTCAGCCTCTACCCTCTTTCTAGCCACTGTGGATATCATTGGCAGCTTAATTTTCCTAAAACTCTGGTTTGCCTGGTCTATATTTCTGCTCAAAATTCTATTTTTATGACAACCCTTTAGCAACGGTATGGTCATCTGTGTCCTTAACCCCAGTAGCGAGAATTATATCTACAGTCACCTTTTCTCTAATCCTAATAACAGAAAAGTCTGTGTAAGAGGGTTACTTCTCCGCCCTGGCTAAGAGGAAGGCAGGTAGCTCAGTGGCAGATACGTTTGTCATCATGCCAGCGTGGAAAAGATCTCCTCTCAAAGCCTGGCCGTTCCTCCTGTTGCAGCTCGTTTCTTCCCCTCACCTGGGGTCTTTAGAACAGGGGTCTTTAGAACAGGGGTCGTCATTGCATTGGCTGTTCCTTTTCTCCTGGTGGAAAATAGTTAGCTTACAAGACCTGCCTGATGTCTTGTGGTTAGGGAGAGCAGAGACCGGGCAATTTAAATCATATCACGTCTTATAAACTGAATGAGAATAACTCTGGAAAGTGCAGATGTATAGTAAGCCTAAATGGGATTGCTGTTGTCTTGGGAGGGGAGTTTCTCACCCAAACGTTTTTCCATTTGCTTGAAGTAATGTTTTCAAGGAATTCAATATTGAGTGGGATGGGGAGAGTCTTTTAAAGGAAGTGGAAAGGACGTTACAGGGTCAACTAGAGGAAAAATAATACATTCAGTGTTCAAACACAGCTTTGTTGCTTTTATAGTTTAAAAAACCCATAAGCATTGTAAAAAAAAAAAAAAAATCAAACAAACCTGAAAAACACATGGTGGAAGGAGAAATGATCACTGAAGACCCACATTTCTCACTTTTAATAATTTAGGGAACATTCTTCTAGAAGGTTCAGAGCCTGGGTTACATAGACATACAACTTTACAGAAATGGGCTTATGCTGCATTTTGTTTTCTAACTTAATTTTTTCTTACTTAGTAGTATGGCACAGATGCGATTTCATGTCAACCAGTATTCCTTTACACCGTTATGTCCAATGGCTACACTGTTTCCCATGTTCGCATCATCATTTACCCATCCGTTTATACTGAACTGGAATGTTCATAGTTTTTGACCTTTAGAACATGCCGGTATTTATTGAGGTTTTGTATTTAAGGCGTTGCTAGTTCTCAGACAGATATTCCGAAAGGTAAGTGACTTAAAACTTTAGAAGTTTATTTTTTTCTTAGGTAAAATCCAGATTCTGAAGCTAAAAGCTCCCTTTACTGGCGATTACCTTGATGTGCCAGGCCCGGGTGGAGAGATTGCTGTGTCTGATATGGCCATGCAGGCACTCGGGATGACAGGGGCCCTGCCATCTTCAGCGTGTGGCTTCCAAGGTTTTTCTGGATCAGAACTGTGAGGGGCAGATACTGCCTCTGCCTCCATTCCATGGCCAGAATTGGTCACAAGGCCACACAAAACTGCAAGGGAGGATGGAAAATGTCACTCAGCTGGGCATAAAGAAGGAAAAGAAAATAGATTTGGTGAATACTAGACAGTCTCTGCCAGAGAGTTCCCTCTCCTGGTGAGGAAGTTCTTGTTTTGCTTTTGTTCTCACTCATAGAACCCTCCCTCCCAGAAGGAGGCACTCTCGGTCTCATCCAGTCACAGCTTCCTGTTCAGGGTCTCTGGGTGATGTGCAGTCTTCTCTATCACATCTAAGTGAAGATCCTTGTGATTCGGTGACTTATGAACTAAAAGAGAAAAAAGCAATTTGCCTTCTCCCTAACCTTTCAATCTAATTAATCGGCTGCTTCCCTCGCAGCCAATCAAAATACAAGCTGGGAGAAGAAAGTTTGTATTCTGAAACCGAGGAATCAGGGAACGAGTTGGCATAATCAATGAAACCCTGTTCGTTTAAGCAAAGTTTTCATGCAGTATTCACGGTAAAGCAGGTGGTGTCTTATCTATCTCAGCTATTGATTAATAATGACTGCATGTCTTATGACCATTGCTCAGTTTCTTTTTTCTAAACTCTGTTTAGACCCCAAGCAGTCGCTGACATAAACCCGTGTTCAGCTTGCCATCAATCCTGCCATCCTTCTAAATTAAAATGACCTTGAACAATTTGGAGCTGTGCACTTTCCAGTGGGTTACTTTTACTTATTCTGGGAGTTCTGGTTCACACGACTTAGTTAAACATAGTACATGAATTTAATACAAAGACCTGAAAGAAAGCAGCTGTCATCTAAAGACTAAGGGAACAGATCCATTCCTGGGTTTTAGGGAGTTTCAGCAGAGCCCATTTCCTATCTAGGTCTGGAGGAGGCTTCTCTAGGGACGTGTCGTTTCTTGCATCTCCTGGTTATTGGGGGCTCAGTGCAGATGGTCGCGTTCCCTTCAGCACCGGCGACAGTTACAAGATCCAAGGGCAGTGAGGGAGGAGAAGGAAACTGTATGCTTTTAAGTTCAAGCAGATCTCAAATTCAACTTAAAGGAAAACAGTTCTCCTTACATGCTTCAAAGTGACTATTTCTAACACAACTAACTTGGTCTTTCTTCGGCCTGTAACACAACCCTTTTCAATTTTGGAGCAGGGAAGCATCCTAGCACTAAAAACTTTCATTTAGAACAGGGCAACATAAAAGACGCAGAGTCACCACAGGCTCAGAGCAATCATGGAATGTAGTTGGCAGGCAAGTGAAGCTTCCCAAGCAGGGGGTGGGAGAACTTTCTTAATTAGACCTTGATTTTGCTCGGAAAGGAAATCTCTTGTCAGTTGTTCTCTACGGCCCTAGCTCTGTTCTGCAAAGTTCTTTCTTCGTTCTCCATGGCTACGTTTGGAGTGGTTGCAGAAGACCGCCATCTTTAGGGGAGAAGACATCTTTCGCCGTCCTCAGGGTCCCTGAGGTTGTTTTGAAACACAAGTAGAAAAGTGACTGAAAAATTTTTTTTAGTCCAGGCTCATGGTTTCGCTGGACATACATTTCTGTTGAAAATTTGGTAAGATCTTATTCTGTTTCTTTTAACATTAAGTAATTTTATTTTCTACAGATGATAACTTACATATAGCATATGGGATACAATGTGATGTGAGATATGTATTTGTATTTGTATATGTATTTGTAATGTAATGATGAAATCAAGCTAACATATTCAGCACTTCACATACTCATCATTTTTTTGTGGTGTGAAATTCTTTTAGCCATGCTGTGCAATCGATCTCAAATACTTATTCCTTCTGTCCTCAAGGCGGTAATGTTTATGTTATTTAACACTTGCTGTTGTAATATATAAAACCCCGGGGATGGTGGCTCATGCCTATAATCCCAGCACTTTGGGAGGCAGAGGCGAGAGGATTGTCAGAGCCCAGGAGTTCTAGACCGGTTCTTGTCTCTACAAAAAAAGAAAAATTAGCCAGGCATAGTGGCGCATACGTGTAGTTCCAGCTACTTGGAAGGCTGAGGTGGAATGATCGCCAGAGCCCAGCAGGTCGAGGCTGCAATAACCGTGAGTGTGTCACTGCACTCCAGCCTGGGTGACAGAGTGAGACTCTGACTCCAAAAAATGAAAAATAAAAAATAAAACGCAAGTTCGCAGTGACTTATCACTTTCAAAGTTTGTGTTTTGTTCACATAAATTACATTCTGAGGCAGGGGTGGCAGTGGTGGCGGGAAGAGGGTCTGCTCCACCTACTCATTCAGAAATTCAGGCAGACCAGAGCACCTCCACTATTAACACGTGGCTTCCAAAGTCTCCCAGATCATCAGCATCTAATCAGTAGAAGGGAATAAAAATAGCAGAACGACTGCAAAAAAGGTTTTTATAGGCCAGGGCTGAACGTGGGGGACATTACTTCCGTCTACTATTTCCCTGACCAGGACTTAGTCACATGACCACACATAATTACAAGAGAAGCTGGGAAATGTAGTCCAACAGTCGGTGTCTAGGAGAAAAAAGAAGCTGACTGATGAACAGTCTCTGCCTTGGTGCCTGTGGAGCAGAGACTCTTCAGTGGGCCCTGCTTGTAACGATGCCTTTAATTCTGTAAGGTAAGAACTGTTGAGATTTTTTTTTTTTTTTATAGACAGGAAATTGAGGTATCGGGAGGTTAAATAGCTGGCTCAAGGTCACACAGCTAGTTGGTGGTGGAGATAGGATTTGAATTCAGCTACTTGCCTCAGGGTCTGCAATCTTGTTCAGTACTCTAGACTGAGAAAATAGAATACACTTGAAACATATAAGTAAAACATTTAAAAAATAGTAAAGGCAAAGTACAGATTTAAAGATTAAAAAGTGAGAAATAGAAGTGATAAAAACTACATAAAATAAAGAGAACTAACTATAGGAATACAAGCTTAAGAGAATGATATACAGCATTTACTATAAGGATGCACTATCATAAATAAAACACAATAGGTAAAGATTAAGGAAGGTAGAAACAGGAAAAAGTTTTATAAAATACACGCTACCAAAAAATATGAAATGAAAAAGGAGTAAAATATCACAAAGGAATAACAATAAATTAAAAAGTGAAAGTTAGAGTTAAACAAGTGAAGATAAAAATATCGAGAAAGGCCAAGCAAACTCAGCACTCAGTATTCAGTAAGACACAATACTTTTAAGATTCAAAACAATGAAAAGAGAAGTTTTCTCTACTCCCAGTAATAAAAGGTTAAAGTAAACTAAAAACAGAAAATGGGAAATGAAACTAAAACAATATGAAAACTACAAATACCTTAGAATACTACGGAATTTAAAAAATAAATCCACGGTGGCAGGGAAAGAAGTAGCAACATAAAGCCTGCTCTCACAGTACTGCCATCTGCAGCAATGCCTGTGGTTATGCTCGCAGTAGACATCGTCAGGGCTGGGAGCTGAGAGGTGGGACAAGAGGATTCAGGGCTCTCCTGCTTTGCTTCACTCAGGCTTTACAATGCCTGAGTGGAGTGGCGTCAGCAAACTGAGAAAAGGGCCAATTTCCCAAGAAGATATAACAATTTTAAGCATACATGCACCAAACATCAGAGCTCCACAATATGGAGTGCACGTGTTGACAGACTTGAAGGAGGAAACTAGTAGTTCCACAATAAAATGCTGGAGTAATGCAGTGTGTGGGTTAGTCCAGCCTCCTTCATGATTTCCACGTCTCTTGATGTGGGCATCTTGGACATTTGCGGTCTTCAGTAGCTCCCTGTTGCCTGCTGGCATCCAAGACCCTGTACCTCATGTGAATTATGATTTGAGCCACACTCCGCCTACAACTTGGTGATGAACATTTTCACCTTGGTTGTAACACCTCCCACCCTCTTGCCTGAAAAGCTGACCTTTTCCTCCAAATTTTATTCCCACGACGAAGCCTTTTTTTTTAATGAGCCAAGAATAATGACATGCATCACTTTTCCTCCATTTATTGCACATTCCTCCATTTATCTGTGTTATTAATTTAGCACATCATACTTGATACTAATTTATTTGACACATGGATTTATATTATGTCTATTTGTTTGGACCTCCAAAATAGATTTTTATTTCCTGGGGGGCCAATGCTCCTTTAAGTCCCTGACGTTTAGCACTGTAACCTAGCTGTAGAATCTTGTTTTTTATTGAATGAACAGATATCTCCCTGAATTAGGCCCAAACACTGATCTGAATCCTGTGGATTCTGTAATAGAAGTAGCATAGATGTTAAGTTGGACAGATATGGCCAGACTGCTTCATTTTGTGAGCCTCAGTTTCATGTACTAATGTCATATATGTATATATGTGTGTGTGTATGTATTTGTGTGTGTGTGTGTGTGTGTGTGTGTGTGTGTGTGTGTGTGTATACTTAAAAACCATCAGAACAGTCTAAGTAGAGAGGCTATCCACATCCACATTTTTCGGATGAAGAAACTGAGGCCTAGAGACATTAAGTAATTTGCCAAAGTCATCCAACTTATAAGTGGAAAAGCTGGGATTTGAACCTAGATCTTTCTGACTCCAGTGCTTATTTTATTATATGAAAGTTCCGCAAACTGTTCAGTCCCTTCACTTCATTTTTTCTGTGCTCCAAGTTTAAACCTTTTGTTATCCTCTTCTCTGCATAGGTATTGAAAGTTGTGGCGGGCAGAGTCATGGCTTCCCGATGGTGTTTACATTTGGATTCCTGGAACCTATGACTGTGTTATTTTGCATGACAAAAAGGGTCCTTGCAGATGGGATTAAGTTAAGGGTCTTGAGGTGAAAGACTATCTTGAATTAACCATGTAGGCCCAGTGTAATCACAGGGTGCTTGCAAGGGAAGGAGAGAGGCAGGAGTCAAAGTCAGAGAGAGATTTAGAGGTGTTAAACCGCTAGTTTTGAAGATGGAAGAAAAGGCGAAAGCCAAGGAATTCAAGCAGCTGCCAGAAGCTGGAAAGGTCAAGAAAGCAGATTCTCCCCTGGAGCTTCCGGAAGGAGGTGGCTCTTCAGACATCTTGGTTTTTCAGCCCAGCGAGACCCGTTTTGGTCTTCTGAACTCAGAACTGTAAAATAATCATTCGTGTCATCTCAAGCCAGTAAGTTTGTGCTAATTTGTTATGGCAGCAATAGGAACCTAATATACTTGACTTTGACCAGCATGGGTTTGAACTGTGCAGGTATATTCCCACCTTCTGTCCGCATTCCAGGTCCATTTCAGGGTTTCAGTTTATCAGCGGAATCCTCAGTCTCTGTAGGTTGGAAGGGCGCTCATGTCCACATAAGGCCCTGCCATGCTGATTGCCTGCCTGACTGTTGTCTCTGAAAAGATTTTTCCCAAAGAGGAAAAGAATAGTCCATATGTGGCCTTATATGTGATTTTTTTTTTCAATAAATATATTGGAAAAGCTTTTGGAGATTTGTAGTAATTTGAAAATATTCACAGAGAAACCATGTGACCTAGAAATATAAAAAAAATTAAGGAAAAGCTAGGTATGTCATGAATGCGTAAAATAAATGTAAACACTAGTCTATTTTATCATTTACTATGATAAAATATACACAAGTCTACTATAAAATGTCAAAATGTGTCAAAATTTATGCACACAGACACAGTCTATACATGGCACCATTCACTGTTAAGAGAAAACAAATGTAAAGATGTACTGTTTAATCATAACTACATGAGATTAATTGAAGTAATACTGTACTGCGGTAACAATTTTGTAGATCTCGCCTGTTGCTTTTGCGGTGAGCTCGAGTGTTGCAAGTATTTGCTTAAAATGTTGTGATGTGAATCCAGTCAATTGCATCTCTCAGTGAACATGATCTCTTTCTGTTAGGGCAGTCTCCTAACCCTTTGAATAACTTCACAGAACCCATACAAAGTGCCACAGGAGATGCAGAGAGAAGTCATGACATCACAAGAAAAAGTAGAAGCCGGGCTCAGGGGCTCAGCCTGTCATCCCGCGCTTTGGGAGGCCGAGGCGAGTGGATTGCCTGAGCCCACGGGTTCGAGACCCGCCCGGGCAACTTGGCGAGACCTCATCTCTACAATAAATCAAAAAATTAGCTGGGCATTGTAGTGCGTGCCTGTAGTTCCAGCTACTTAGTAGGCTGTGGTGGAAGTATCACCGGAGCCCAGCAGGTTGAGGCTGTGGGTGACTGAGTGAGACTCCAACTCAAAAAAAAAAAAAAAAAGAAAAAGTAGAATTGCTGGACATGTTCCATGATTGAGGACTGCAGCTGCGGTTGTTGCCATTTCAGATCATTTTTGTTGTAGACAGTCACCTTATGATATCAATAAGTACAGTATAGCACTGTAAATGTATTTTCCCTTCCATATGATTTTCTTTTCTTTTTTTAATTTTTTTAGTTGGAGTCTCACTCTGTCGCCCAGACTGGAGTGCAGGGGCTGCTCCCGGCCACCGCAGCCTCGACCTGCTGGGCTCCGGCGATCCTTCCGCCTCAGCCTTCCAAGGAGCTGGAACTATAGGCGCGCACTACCACACCCGGCTAATTTTTTTATTTATTGTAGAGATGAGGTCTTGCCAAGATGCTCAGGCGGGTCTTGAACCCGCAGGCTCAGGCAATCCACTCACCTCGGCCTCCCAAAGCGCGGGATTACAGGCTGAGCCACCAAGCCCGGCTAGAATCTTTCCATTTTTCCTTGTTACAAACAACGATGCTGGGGCTATTATGGTGCAAGTTCCCGTGTGTCCACGTGAGACAGTTTCTCCAGGGTGTAGACTAGAAATGGAATTCCTGATGTACAGGGAATGCATGTCTTCAGCTCCACCAGATTTGGTTTCCAAAGTGCTTGAGCAACTCTGCACACTTAGCAGCAAATGATTACAGGCCTTTGTAGTAGTTTTCTGTTGCTGCCATAACAAATTATCATAAACGCAGTGGCTTAAAACAACACATGTGTATGACCTCATCGTTCTATAGGTCGGTAGCTCAACACAGGTCTCACCGCATTAAAATTCAGGTTTAATTAAGGGCTGCGTTCCATTCTGGACGTTCTAGGGGCAATTCATGTCCTTGCTCATTCGAGTTGTTGGCAGAATATAGTTCCTGTGATTGTAGGCCTAGGTGCCCATTTCCTTGTTGGCTGTCAGCTGTGAGTGACAGCTTCCAGAGGCTACTTGGTTCCTTGACCCATGGCCCTTTGTCTTGTGCTTAGAGGCAGCAGCAGTGGGTTCAGCCCCCCTTGCCTGCCTCTCTCCTGCCTCTTCTTCCATCATCGTGTTTCTCTGCCAACACTTCTGCCTTCCTTTTCCACTTTGAAGGGCTCATGTTGATATCTGGGCTCATCCAGGTAAATGTCATAATCTTCTTGTCTTAAATTCTGTAATCTTAACTCCAGTGTTTCTTTTGCTGTGTAACCTAATGTGGTCACAGGTTCCAGGAATTAGGAAGCAGACACCTTTGGAGGATATGATTCTGTCTGATAAAACCTTAATTCCGTTTTATCCCTAATTTCTTACAAATACTTTCTTCATTTTTTTTACCTTTTAAAATGGTATTTTTTTGAAGCACAGTTACATGTATGTAGCAAATGTACGATAAATAAACATGCACACACATTAATGTAGCCAGATTCACCAACCTTGTTTTTGCAGTGTTCCCTGCATTTTCTTCTACGCTTTTCACATTTTCAGGGTTTTAAACTGTCTGGAATTGATTTTTTTTTAACCTGTAAATGATCAAGAAGAGACCTAATTTAATGTTTTCCCATATAGATAGCTGGTTGTCCTAGTTTTATGTCCCAAGAAGTTGCTGACTTCATCGCTGATGTGAAATGCCTGGTCGTATTTCAAAGTGCCACCCATATATGAATTGGTTTCTAGGGTCTATATTCTGTTTCAGTTGGTCTTTTTTGCCAAGACCGTATCATTTAATTTTCCCTTTTGTTTTTATCAACAGTGAATATGACATTTATGGGTTCAGGACTGTACCTGAGGATGATGAGGAAGAGAAATTAGTTGCCAAGGTCCGCGCATTGGACCTGAAGACTCTGTACCTCACAGAGAACCAGGAAGTTTCTACTGGGGTCAAGTGGGAAAACTATTTTGCCAGCACAATGAACAGGGAGATGATGTGCTCTCCAGAGCTGAAAAACCTGATCCGCGCAGGCATTCCCCATGAACACCGGTCCAAGGTGTGGAAGTGGTGTGTGGACTTTCACACGAGGAAGTTCAGGGACAGCACTGAGCCTGGCCACTTCCAGACCCTGCTCCAGAAGGCACTGGAGAAGCAGAACCCAGCCTCCAAGCAGATTGAGCTGGACCTGCTGCGAACTCTGCCCAACAACAAGCATTACTCCTGCCCCACTTCCGAAGGCATACAGAAGCTGCGCAACGTCCTGCTTGCATTCTCCTGGCGAAATCCAGATATTGGTTACTGCCAAGGCCTCAACAGGTGTGTGCGAGGCCACGGGATGTTCCCATTTGCCGTTTAGGTAACTTCCAGGCACAGGCACTGCCTGGCAGCTCCCTCCCGCCAGGTGGCCAAGAAAAGCTAGTATTTTCAGGTAAAAAGTAGTTGCAGTGAGCTAGTTTTAATGACAACATCCCCAGTTCCAGAATAACCCAAGGAAGCAAACATGATTTCAGAAAGTGTTACGAATCCAAAAGTTAAATTCATTCGAAACAACCTAGAGTCTTGTTTTTCTTTTTTGTTCTCATTATACTCAAGTATGACTGGAAGTTGGATTTTATTAGTTTAAAATGCATGCAGTAAAAACTGGTGGTCACTCCATGTTTATATAGTCTACAGGATCTTTTTTTTTTTTTTTTTGAGTTGGAGTCATACTCTGTTGCCCAGGCTGGAGTACAGTAGCACACTCACACCGCAGCCTTGACCTGCCTCTGCCTCAGCCTTTCGTTTTTTTTGTTGTTGTTGTTGTTGTTTTTGAGTTGGAGTCTCACTGTCGCCCAGACTGGAGTGCAGTAGCTGCTCCCGGCCACCGCAGCCTCAACCTGCTGGGCTCTGGCGATCCTTCCGCCTCAGCCTTCCAAGTAGCTGGAACTACAGGCACGCACTACCACGCCCAGCTAATTTTTTGATTTATTGTAGAGATGAGGTCTCACCAAGTTGCCCAGGTGGGT
Organism: Tarsius wallacei; assembly: GCA_963574415.1. Classification (NCBI taxonomy): domain Eukaryota; kingdom Metazoa; phylum Chordata; class Mammalia; order Primates; family Tarsiidae; genus Tarsius; species Tarsius wallacei. The sequence goes on along the minus strand of CAUYQG010275056.1, from coordinate 8,744 downwards.
CTCGAACCTGCGGTCTCAGGCAGTCCATTCACGTCAGCCTCCCAAAGGTGCGGGATTACAGGCTGAGCCACCGAGCCTGGCTTGCCTCAGCCTTTCAAGTAGCTGGAACTACAGGCATGCACCACCATGCCCAGCTAATTTTTTAATTTATTGTAGAGATGAGGTCTTGCCAAGTTGCCCTGGCTGGCCTCGAATCCCTGGACTCAGGCAATCCTCTTGCCTTGGCCTTCCAAAGTGCTGGGATTACAGGCGTGAGCCACCATGCCTGGCCATATATAGGATCTTTGTGAATCAAGAAGTTGCCCCAAACAGTTCTTCAGCAGATGAAACTTAACCCTTAAAGGACCTAAACTTGTTTTCTTTTGATCTAAAATCTTCTCACAGCCTTGCTTAGTCCCCTAGACGGAGGACACTGAAAAGCCTCTCACCCTCTCAGTGATCCAGGCTTATCTCCTGAGCTGTGCTGGGACAGGATGAGGTCTCAGGAGGTACTGAGGCCTGCTCTCTGTGAGGCTTCTCCCATCGCTGGACTTTGAGTGTTCTGACTGCTTCTCAACTGGCTGGCATGCTTTCTGCTGTTTTTACAGTTGTCCAATTGTATTCCTCTCTGTGTAGTGAAAGTGGATAACCAAACATATTAGAGATATGGATAAAGTAAGAACAAGGAAGCTCTAATGTGCATTTGGAGTGATCCTGTCAGCCATGCTGGGAGCTTGAGTTTGGAGTGCTGACATTTGTTCTGGCTGCTCCTAGGCCTTCCTGTCCCTGCTTCTTATCTGGTACTGACCTCTGGAGAAGGGCTGCCTATTTGCATCTGAAATGAGAGTATTGCAGGAAGAAATGTTGTACTTGCTTAAGACCTGAAACCAAATGGTATCCAGGAAGTCATTTCCTCTGTGGTGGTGAGGACAGGGCAGCCTGTCTTGTGCCCTCACGGTAAAAAGGACTTCAGCTGCCCCTAGACAGTCTCCTTTAAAAAAAAAAGAGCCCATAAATAGGATCCTGCCTAGTAAAGCAGTCTTGTTTTACTTAAAGCCATAATTCACATTTTGTGCTCAATCTGAAAGTTCCTGGAAGCTGGAAACCTCTGACACCAAGGCACCCTGGTGAGGACTTGAGTGTGCCCAGGTGGGGTCCAGAATTGTCCCACTTGTCCAGTGTTGTCCCAGTGTCAGTGCTCCCGCATGCAAGTGCCACTTCCAGGTCATGGAGGCTTTCTCTCAACAACCCCATCACCAGTAAAGCCTCTGATTGTAACCAGTTGGTGGGATTTCTTTCTTGAGAGTATTTGGTGCGTGTCCATGCCTTCTGAGTACCCAGAACCTTATTAGAAGAGCTTTAGCCTTTTCTAGATGATTCAGGCCTGTCATCTGGAATGTCAGTTAACTTGAGTGCTTTTCTAAAAGGCTCTGCACCATCAGCTGCTGTGAACTTGGATCCTGTGCGTGTGTGTCCTGTGTCTCTTCTCTGTCTCTGCCAGTGGTCATCTTTCTCTTCTCCATCCTCTTCGTGCCTACTTGAGGCATCCCCTTCCCACCTATCCCAGGCCTTACCTCCCCCCACCCCCGTTTAATTTGAGATGAGTTTATTATAATTTTATCTAAGGAAGAAAGTAAAAAGCAAATTCTGAGAAATGGCTTCAGAAGTTTTCTCATGAGTGAAGCTCATAAGCTCCGTGCATTGACCCAGGTTTTGTATTTTGGCTGAGTAGAGAGAGGCTTTCCATCCTGCTGCCTGGAACATGCACTTGGAGCCATACCTGGAGCTTCTGAGAAGTCACCTCTTGATGAGTGACAGCTAAGTGACCAACTCATTGTTGGCTAACATTGGGAATAACATAGCAGGGATGCATGCAGTCTCCTTTCCCCACCCGTGCATGCTGTGGGTGTGGTTCTGTTAGAAAGCCCCCAAGGGGCATCTTTGCAGCCCATTTCATTCCTTTATCCTGGAAACAGAACGGTATTGGGAAAGCTATTTGAAGCCATCTCGCATTCTTTGTTATTTATATTCACATCTGGATTTTTTGTGCATAAAAGGATAAGTTGGGCCAGACATGGTGGCTCATGCCTGTAATCCCAACACTTTGGGAGGCCAGGGCAGGAGAATTGCTTGAAACCAGGAGTTTGAGACCAGCGTGGGCAACATGGTGAGACCCTGTCTCTTTAAAAAAAAAAAAAAAGAAGAAGTTGTACCTTCTTGAACAATAAACCCCAAAGAATCAGCTGCATCAGCAAAAATTTTATGATGAAAACATTATTTTTTAAAAATGAGGCCAGTTGATCATTGAGAAACAATTTCATCTGTGCACAAAAACCAATGAAAGAGAGGGAATGTAGCTTAGCTACTCAAGTTGTAGGAAATGCCTCCCTGGCAAAGGCACACTTACCAAGTGTTCTTTATTGGAGAACTGGAAATAGTTTTGGTTACAAGAGAGGAAAGGGCTTAGGCAGAGTCTCTGTGGAGACTGGCAGTCCCCAACTGTGTCTGGGCACTCACCTTGTCCCCCTTTTGCTCATAGGCTGGTGGCAGTGGCCCTTCTGTACTTGGAACAAGAAGATGCTTTCTGGTGTCTGGTTACCATAGTGGAAGTCTTCATGCCTCGAGACTATTACACAAAGACTCTTTTGGGATCCCAGGTAAAAATTCTATGCTTCAGTCACCAATCTGTAGAATTTGTAGCTGAAGTATGGCCTAAATGGAACCTTGGTAGGGGGAGGCTTTGTGTGCTGACTTCAGCAACTGATCTCCAAGGCGGCAGAGCACGTCTCAGAGATTGGCCCAAGCTGTGTGTGAGTGAGTGAGGTTGGCTTGGATCATTCAACCCCCTGGGAACCAGCAGAGACAGACCCACCCTGCAGCCGTGATATGTTCTAGGTTCTGCGCTGTCTTCCCTGGGCACAGGCCTACCCCATGGACTGTCATAGTACAGGGGAATTGGGAGGCCTGGTGTGTTAGCTCAAGTCCTCAAGAAGAAGATACCAAGGCAAAATTAGACATGCCAGAGACTTCTGGGGACACACTTGGGAAGGACGAGGGGCAGGAGCCAGGGAAGGCCGGAAAAGCTCCAGCCCAGGGGAAGGGAGGAGGACGGGAGAGGAAGAGTCTCAGATACCATGCGGTGACTACGGTGCAGCCTGAGAAAGTTTTGACTGGGCCCGTGGGGAGTCCTCAAGCCCAGGGCAGCTGTGAGAGGCGCCCACCTCCCACCAATGGGCTGCGGTTGTGTCCCTGCCCTGCTGGCTCACTGGCTTCAGTAAAGGATGCTGAGGGCAGTGACTCCTGCAGCAGGAAATCTGAGTGGTACATCTCATGTCCTCCCCATGCTGAAGTCCAACACCAGGGCCAGGGCAGGATGACACTCCTCGGCTCGATGTCACAAGGGCTAGCCCCACAGGCCAGGGGAAGCCCTGGCAGGACACTGGAGGATGACAGGAGGGCATGGAAGGGATGTCCCCCTCTTCATGCTTGGCAGTGCCTCCGTGGGTGGCTCTATCTCCTGTGGTCCGATCTTGTTTGGTGACTCCTGTGTCAGCAGGTGACCTCATCTGCCTCCTTTGTCCCTCCATCCAGGGCTGGCTTCCCTGCCCTTGCTGATCTCTGGGCTCCTCATCATCAACCTCGTGGCTTCTCAGCCTTTCTGTCCCCAGCATCCCCAGCCCCCTGGGTGAAATTTCCTCTGACAGATCCTTAGTGTGCTTCTTCCTGGTTGGCCTGGCTGCTTTTGCTATTTCTGCCTTTGGAAGGAGGGTCCTCGGCATTGCCTCCTGCTTCTTCCTGTCCTCACCGCTCCAGGTCCCCAGGCCAGAAACGTGGGCAGCTGGACTCCCTTCCTCCTGGTCCCTGTGGTCACCATTTCTATCACTGTGTCTTTGCTATCCTTCTGCCCTCCCCCACTACTGTCCCCTCTCCTCCATCATTGCCGCTGTCCCCTCCATCATCACTGTTGTCCCTGCTCCTTACTGTCTCCTCCCCTCCATCGTTACTCCTGTCCCCTCTCTTCTTGCTGTCCCCTCTCCTCCATTGTTGCCGCTTTTCCTTCCTCCATCATCACCGCTATCCCCTCTCCTCCATCATCACTGCTATCCCCTCCCCTTTATCATCACCACTGTCCCTCTCCTTTCTCTTGTTGTCACTCACCTACCTCTCCGGTTTTACTTCTGTCTCACTCAGGGATTCCATTGTGTTCCTCTGCTGCTGGTGTCCCCGGACTTCTCAGGGTAAAGCCTCAATGCCTTCACGTGCTGCCAGGGCCTCCTTCCACCCGTGGAGTCACTGGAAGCCTGTGATAGGACACGTGTTCTCTGGCCATGCCCATACTGTGTATTTTCATGAACCTGGAACACCATCCCACTGCTCATCTCCACGGGAAGCCCCCGCCAGCAGCCTGAGCTCACACACCGTCTCCTCTGTAGCACCATTCCCATGGCAGCTGCGGGCCGTGGCTGTTCTCACTACTCTGGCACAGTCCTGCAGGACAGTGGTCCTTTAGCTCGCATGCCAGCTTGTCCTCCAGCAAGTCAGCAGTGCTGTAAGGGCCCGTCCTGTTGTTCCTTTCAGTGTTTAGCACAGCACAGTCAGCGTCTGCACTTGCATGAGCTTCCTTTGACAAGGGAAAGGGACTGGCCATCAGTGAGCCCTGGCCCTGGCCAGCAGCTCCACAGCTGCAAAGAGCTCTGCAACGCAAAGGCACAATCATCCCCATTTGTGTTGGGAGAAGACCAGGGCTCCAGGACTCCAGTAAGCAACTTGCCTGTGGCACCAGCAAGGGGACGCTGAGCTGGGGTTTGGACTCGGCCTTTGTAGCTCTGAGCCTAGGCTTACCCCTCACTGTCTGCCGTTTCCTAGGATGGTGAGAGGGGCTGAGCTCTGGCCCTGCTGGAGGGTGGGACCCTTTCCCCACAGCTGCCTCCTGCAGGCCCCCGTCCCAGTTTCATGGATGTCGATGGATCCCGGGAGAACTCACCTGGTCTTCCTGTGATTGCTTCACTTGGCATCAGCTTGTAAATGAGGGAATGAACAGCATAGGGTGGAGGGGCTTGTGGGGGGCAGCAGTCACAGGTGGGTGGGATCAGAGAGTAAAGAAAGTTTTGTGTGTTTATGGGCACCTGAAAGCAAATAGCTTTAGAAGGCTCAAATTAAAAATCTGAGGGGATTCAGTGTTTCAGAGTAAGAAAAAGGAAGCATTGGTCTTTCTTACTTCCATTGAGGTGTGATTGAACATACTGGTTAAGAGCTTGGACTGATGGTCACACAGTTGAGTCAGAACCAGGCCCTCCTTCCCATGAACTGTGGAGCATGGACACATCACTGAATAGCTTTGTGCCTCAGTTTCCCCATCTGTAATTTGAGGGTAATACCCCCCTCACATAGATTATTTGAGGTTGAATTTGGATGATGCTTTAAGAGGTTGAGGTAATGCTCAGAACATTGTAAAAATTCAATAAAAGTTGCTAATATCAACTTTATAGGTGAAGATCTGTTTTAGGTTCTTTTTTCTTGACCATACTAAAGAGAAGTTATGTGTATAGAAAGATATTAAGATAACAGTGCAAATCAAATCACCTGTTATCCTACCTATGAAAGAAACATGGTCCACATTTGGGTGAATTTCCTTTCACTTTTTTCAGCCCATTTCATACGGTGTCCAAGTTGAGAGCATGGTATGTCCTGGCTAGTTCACATTATAGCATGAGCACTGCCCCATGTCACTAGGAACTTTTGAGCCATCCTATTTATTTATTTATTTTTTGAGTCGGAGTCTTTTTTTGATGAATTAATTTTTTTTTTTTTTGAGTTGGAGTCTCACTTTGTTGCCCAAGCTGGAGTGCAGTGGCATGCTCATGGCCACCACCTCAACCTGCTGGGCTCAGGCGATCCTTCCACCTCATCCTTCCAAGTAGCTGGAACTATAGGCATGTACCACCACATCCAGCTATTTTATTTTATTTTATTTTATTTTATTTTATTGTAGAGATGAGGTGTTGCCATGTTGCCCAGGCTGGTCTTGAAACCCCAGTTTCCGGCAATCCCCTCGCCTCTGCCTCCCAAAGTGCTGGGATTACAGGCGTGAGCCACCGCGCCTGGCTGAGCCATCCTATTTGGTGGCTACAGTATTCCATCAGGTGGGTGCATAAAGTGAACTTAATCACTCTCCCTGTCATTGATGGACATTGCATATAGCCGCTCTTCAGACGGGGATAGCTCTGCATGTGCCACCAGCCCAGCACTGTACTTTGCAGATCCCTGTGAAACTGCCTCCTGCCAGCACTGAGTGCCCGAGCTCCTTGCCCACTGTAGTCCAGATGCTTGTCAGCTTTTCCATGCATTCCATCCTTTCAGTGCACGTTGTGTGCCAGGACCTTGCTGGGCTCTGAGGACACAGAGATGAATGACACAGTCATCCCATGTACTCCAGAGCTCAACGGGGGAGGGGCTTAAGCAGAGAGGCCTGGGTGAACGTCCCTGGCAGCCCCTCCACACCCAGCCCTCTGACAGGCACCCAGCAGCCCCTCCACGCTTTGACAAGCACCAGGCAGCTTCGAGAATGAGGCACAGACTGCCACCTAGTTGGGAGGAGAGAGGAGTGCTAGGATCTCCTCCCACTTCAAGGCCAGTGTGTGTGTCCCCAGTTTTCAGATGTCTTCAGCCGGATCTTCCAGTTATCGCTTGAAGCTCAGCTGTCAGATTGCTTGAGCCCAGGAGTTCAAGTCCAGCCTGGACAACATAGCGAGAAAACAAATAAATAAGAGAAAGTTCAGGTTGGTGCCACTCAAGGCCCATAATGTAGGGAAAACAGTTTGTTGAACTTGCATGACCAGAAGAAGACCAGAAGCCTGTTCCCTTGAGCCTCAAACAGAGTAGCCCAAAACCAAATTACTTTAAAGAAATGGATTCTCTTTTACCATATTCAAAATAAACTTAAACATGTCCTCAAAGATAGCACCTGCTCCCAGTCATCCCTGACCCCCAGCACAGGTCAGAGCCAGGCATGAAGTATGGACAGACACGTATAGTTGACCCTGAACAACACGAGTTTGAACTGCACCAGTCCACTTATTTGAATGTTTTTCCGTCAAACATGTAATGAAAATACAGTATTCACAGGATGTGAAGCCCGCGCATGTGGAGGGGTGACTGTGTACACTCGGGATCCTCAGGGCCGACTGTGGACCTGAGTATGCTCCAGTGGTTCCGAGGAGGGAGACCTTGGAACCAATCCCCTATGTATACTGAGGGACAACCGGAGTTGTTTTCAGAACTGTGGGCAGAGAACTGGCTTCAGTGGGCTGGTACTAGCTTTTTTCCCCATTAAGTCCCATTGGTTAGACTACAATTGAAAGCATCAAAGTGTGGTCTCTGGTGGGAGTTAAGTATTGTTCAGTGAAACATTTGTTTCTGTTTTATACCTGTGCATGTAGGCATTGTTGGCTGGGTGGCGGCTAAAGATGTGTGCTTTCTTGTGGGTCACAAAGTCTAGGAAAATCCCTGGCCTGCAGGATGATGTCTTGACTGCTCAATGTGACATCATTGTGAGGCTTCTGACAGGCTTCTGCCCGGCATGTGACCTTCCCCCTAGCTGAGGCCCAGGCCTCTGCCAAGCCCCCTGCAGCTTTGAGAGGGAGGCACACTCCTGCCTGGAAGTCCAAGCTCCAGCCATCGAGGCTGTTTCTTCTCCAGGTTTGGCTGGGACCTGTCCCTGGGCTCCACAGTGCTCTGTGCACACATCTTTACCAGGGCCTGACCAGTTAGGACAGTTCACATGTCTGGTGTTCCCCACACGTCTCTCAACTCCTCGAGGTCAGGGCTGAACCTCCTTCAACCCTCTGCCCAGCTCTGCCCGGGCCTGACAGGCAGCAGCGATCACCTGTTGCTTGTTGGTTGTACATATGTCTCATTCAGTCTCACAGCAGCCTGGTGAGAGGTCATTAACTACTTTCCATAGGAGGCACAGGGCTTTGTAGGGCATGACTTGCTGGGAGCCACCCAGCCAGGAAGCGGTGGAGCTGAGGTTCAGTCTCAGGGCCGCATGCCTGTGGCATCCTTGCTCCTGCGCTCCCCCCCGATTCAGCCTGGCAGATGTTTGCTGAGTGGACATGGCCACGGCACACTTCCTTGTTGGCTCAAGACTTGTGTCTGCCCGAGACTCTGGTTCAGGCCCTTTGTGTCAGCATCTCCTGTGCAGTTCCTTGGGGCTTGTGAGTGTAGGAGGTAGTTGCAGTTTCCCCCTGCGGGAAGTGCGTTCCATACTCATGTGCACCTACGGCGGGCGAGGTCGCTGTTTCTGGGCCCTGTGTAGTCTGACTCTGGTGTTTGGACAGCTGTGCGTTGTGTGGGCTGGGCCCCAGAGCCTCGGGCCAAGCACCTGTGCTTGCCCGTGTGGTGGCAGGCCCCACACTTCTCCCTTTGTTCCCTCCCCAGGTGGACCAGCGGGTGTTCAGAGACCTCATGAACGAGAAGCTACCCCGGCTGCACGCCCACTTTGAGCAGTACAAAGTCGACTATACCCTCATCACGTTCAACTGGTTTCTGGTGGTGTTTGTGGATAGTGTCGTTAGTGACATCCTCTTTAAAATATGGGACTCTTTCCTTTATGAGGGACCAAAGGTGGGTTTATGGAGCTCAGCTGTTTTCAGATATGCACACTTGACACTGTGTGGGCAGCAATAGTGGCGGCCAGGTGACTGGCTCAGCTGCCACTAGGGAGGGTGACCACGACGCCAGAGTGATCTCAGCATGGCTTGCTG
>CAUYQG010275052.1:0-12756 GCA_963574415.1 Tarsius wallacei | reverse complement strand
ACGCCCGGCTAATTTTTTGATTTATTGTAGAGATGAGGTCTCGCTTGCCCAGGCGGGTCTCGAACCCACGGGCTCAGGCAATCCACTCACCTCAGCCTCCCAAAGGCGCGGGATTACAGGCTGAGCCACCGAGCCCGGCATTATTTTTCCCACTTTTTAATAGGGCTGTTTGTTTTTTCCTTTCAGCACATTTGAGTTCCTTGTAAATCCTGGATGTTAGGCCTTTGTCAGATATACAGTTGGCAAATATTTTTTTCCCCATTCTGTGGGCTGTCTCCCCACTCTCTTGATGGTTTATTTTGCTTTACAGAAACTTCTCACTTTGATGAGGTCCCACTTGTCTATCTTATCTTTTATGGCATGGGCATCTGGGATTTTGATCAGGAACTGGTTGCCTATTCCAATTTCCATAAAGGTGTCTCCTGCATTTTCTAAGATTCATATAGTTTGAGGTTTTATGTTTAGGTCTTTGATCCACTTAGAGCTGGTTTTTGTGTATGGAGATAGGTAGGGGTCCTGTTTCAATCTTCTGCATGTGGTCAGCCAGTTTCCCCAGCATCATTTACTGAATAGGTTCTCCTCTCCCCAGTGGTTGTTGGTGGATGCTTTGTTGAAGATGAGTTGGTTGAGAAATTGAGGTTTTGTTTCTGGAATCTCAATCCTTTTTCATTGGTCTATTGCCTGTTCATGTACCAGTACCAAGCTGTTTTGATTATTGCAGACTTATAGTAAAGAGCATTGTATAGGTGAGAATTGTCATAATTTTAATGCAACAATTTTTTGTTTCCTTGTATCATAATCCTGTCTTAATTGGATATGACCCAGATATCTAATGAGAATTCAAAATAATTTCAAGATTTTAAATTACATAGAAGTTTTACCTATTGCATTTGCCTTACTTATATTTCATTCCTTTTTATCTGTTTATCTAGATTACTTATGAAAACTGAGATGTTAGACAAAGCTAGTCATTATTTTGTTGTTAACCATTTTTATGAACTGTGCACGTTAGGAATTCACCCAAGCAAGAAAATTAAAGTTAAGTACATGAGTATTTTTACTAATAACTAAGAAGATGCAGCTGTTTTTATTAAACTAACAACATTAAACTGGTCTCACGTATCAAAAAAACACACACGCAAAGATCATTTGTTCTAGGTTGGGTTTACAGTCTTATAACCTTTTCTGCCAAACTTTGACACCTTAAAATATCTAGCAGAGACAAATATAAAACTCAGACAAAAATGTATGCTGACAATTGTGAAGACATTTCTTTTTTTAAAATTATAGCAATATTCATAAAGCCAGCTTGTTTATTAAAGATCTACTTAAGTCATATGAACTTGAAGAATGCTTGGACTTTTTTTTTTTTTATTTTTTGAGAAAGCAGGATTTATTGAGAGGACAAAAAGCTCCCAGAGCGGGAGGGGACCCAAGGGGGATGCCCACTTGGACTTATTTACTTAATTTATGAGCACTCTTTTGTTTATAGACACAGCATAAATGTACATACACATAAACACACCTAAACATGTATACCACATAAATAAAGGTAACTCTAGGCATGAGATACCAATAAAACTCACAGTCTTACAAACATGTTAATTCAACGAAGGCTGTGAACCAAAATTTTGGGTAAAGCAGTTTCCATGGTAGTTTGATGTTTTAAAAGCCAGACTTCCCCAGATTCTCAATAACACTGGGGCCAAACAGCACTGCAGAAAAACATCACATGCTAATTAGGCTCAACCCAGCTTAAAACAGCAGCATAAAAGCCTGGATACACAGAACCCCATCCCACTTTCCCATTCAACAGCTAAATGACTCCAACCTTCCCAGACTCCAGAGATTTCTGAGGCTAAGCAGCAGTACAAAGACTATCATTTTCCTTTGTTCCATTGGTTCATAGCTATATTCAGACCAATTCTAAAGAATGCACCTGAGCAGGCTACATTCTGGGATCTAATTCTAATTTCCCATGACTATATTGACACACACATATGAACAAACAGTTATCAAAATATGATCTACTGCAATAGTGACCAACAAGCCCTAGGAATGTCCAAACTAAAACAGGGTGCTTCCTTCTCTCAGTCTGTTGGACTTGTTCAATCTTCAAATGGAAACTCCTTTGGAGTTCCCCAAATTGATTGGTGTAGATCTCACTGTCTGGTACCCACAAAAGATACTTACTTGTCTAGAAACATACACAATTACTAACAAGACCCCAAAGAGTGTCCAAACTGAAACAGTGTGATGTTTTCCTCGCAATTGGTTGGGCTTGTTCAACTTTCAAATAGAAACTCCCTTGATATTCCGCAAATGGAGAGAAGGAGATCCTGTTGACAACTACTCATGAAAACCTGGATGTTGGTTGCAGATGTCAAATTAGGAATGCCAGTAACAGGAGGGCTAGAGAGTGAGAGAGTGAAATCCACCTTTTACCAAAAAGAGTTGGGCAGCTGCTAGGAGAGTTCCTGAAACTCTCCTGCCCCAGAGCAGTTGAACCATGAGCAATACTTTCCCAGTCAGGAACCAAAAGCAGTTACCAAATTCCAGGGGCTCAGTTGGGGTCCTGTTGTTTACTGCACGAAAAACCAACCACTGAGACAACAAGGGAAGAAGGCTTTGTATTTGGGTGATATCAGCAAAGGAGAATGGGAGATTGTCTCAAATCAATTTCTCTGTCCTATGGAAGTCAGGGGTTTATATAATGGAGCAGGAATGTAGAAAACAAGAATTGGGAAGGAGTAAGGAAGAGAAGTCGGCAAACAGGAATTGGGGGCTGGCATCTCATGGACTGGATGCATGATCTGGTGAGTTTCAGTTTCTTGATACTGTTGGCCTGAGGGTGGTTTCCTGAGAAAGAAACTCAGATAAGAAAAATTTAAGTTTCAAGCTTTAATACCAGGAGGGTCAAGTACTATGTTCATTCAAAAATAAATTGTAACCATTAGTTCTTTGGGGAAGTTGGGCCAGTTTCATTACCTCTCCTGCCCCTGGAAAACAAACAAATAAATGACTCTTGATTGTATCAGTGGGTTGGACCCTTTTTTACCTGACCATCTTTGTAGACATACAAACTTTAGAAAAACTTGCCCCTGAGGCTAGGAACTATGAGCTTTTTTCATTTCTATGTCTCTGACACTTAGCATGTTGTCCTGTGCACAACAGAGATTCACTAAATACTTAAGGAGTGATTAAGGGATGAATGAGATGGCTCTTGTCACCATAGACAGAATTGATGTTCCAATAGGTAGAATTCACCTTTGTGGTAAAAGGAATGTTGCATATAAAATTAGCCATAAGCAGGACCCCTGAGAGCATTCTGCTTTGCTTTGCTGTTGCCTACCCCAGTGGTTACTATTTCTGTCTTTGCTTTTACTGCCCCTAAGCCTGACAATCTTCTTTCTCAGATTGACCTGGTCAATGGAAATTCTATAGGCTGTGTTGAAACAGTAAACACCCATATTTCCAGCTTTTGCTGGATGTTCACTGTGTGCCAGACACTAGAAACACTGTGCTCATAAGCACTTGTTGAAAAGACATAAATGAGTAGCTACTTTGTATGTACCTACTTTGTATTTTTTGAATTTGCCATTCTACTCACAGAATGTTGAACTGGAAGCCACCTTCAAGGTCTCTAGAGTAAAGCCTTTTGTTATGATAATCAGAGCTCTTGTTTATTGAAGACTTACTGCTCCCAGACATTTCATATACTAACAGCCCTGTGGGGTAGCTATTCTTGTTATCTACATTCCACACAGAAAATTATTGAAACACAGAGATATTAGGTAACTTGCTCAGGGTCACATAGCTAGGAAGCAGAGTCAGGATTCAAACTCAAGTTTGTCAGACTTTAAAGCCTGCCCAAAGATAGGAAAGAACTTGCCAAAGGTCATTTTGCTGTAACCTACCTCTTCTGGCTTTATTTTGTATGCACATTTTGCTATGCCATGATGCTACTTTAGATGACACACTGGGGCGGGGGGGTGCCTTCCAACCATCATTTTCTTTTTTTTTTTTTTTTTTGAGTTGGAATCTCACTCTGTCACCCAGGCTGGAGGGCAGTGGCACGCCTCTCGGTCACCGCAGCCTCAACCTGCTGGGCTCTGGCGATCCTTCTGCCTCAGCCTTCCAGATAGCCAGAACTACAGGTGAGCACTACCTCTCCCGGATTTTTTTTTTTTAATTGTAGAGACGAGATCTTGCCAAGTTCCCCAGGCTGGTCTTGAGCCTGCGGGCTCAGGCAATCCACTCGCCTTGGCCTCCCAAACTGCTGGGATTACAGGCTGAGCCACCAAGCCCGGCCTCAACCATCATTTTCTTATTTATATGTGCTAGAATCCCCAAATGGACTGTTCATTCCTCTAGACAGGGATTACATTATTTCTGTGCTGCCTTCTTCCTCAAGGTCTTGCCCAAGCCTTTCCTTCAGTAAATACTGACTTGTGATCTCCCGAGCTACTCCTGGAAGCTGCTTGAGGCCATTCCTTAGTACTACCTGTGACTCTGGTTTGGGAGAAACCAGGAAGTAGAATTTTGGGGAGAAATTTACCTCACCACTTGCTTTCTGTTTTGATCTCTCCTACACAGATTGAAGATGGAGGCAAGGCAGCCTTGTCCCAGAAGATGAGGACTGGTGATGAGCTGGTGAATATCAATGGCACTCCACTATATGGCTCCCGCCAAGAGGCCCTCATTCTCATCAAAGGCTCCTTCCGGATCCTCAAGCTGATTGTCAGGAGGTAAGGTAAAGGGAGATTTCACCATAAGCTGTAGAGGCCACTGAAACTACTTGGTTGGTAATAAGGACTCAATAGATCATGTCTCTATCAATATCATCAAGGAAAGAGGTGTTCCACATGAACAAAATTTTGCAGACAACTAAAGCAGAATAGGAGAGAGAGCCTTTGGTTTAAATCCTGGCACTGCCTCGTACTAACCATATCATCTTGGATAAATTTAATTTACCTCTGCAAGATTCAGTCTCCATATTTGTTATTGACAGGACTAAATGACTTACTTCACACCAAGGGCCTTACCTAACCCAGCATTTTTCTGTCTCCTCCTTTATAATAGACTACTACTCCACAACCACATATCATTGGAGACTTAAAGAGACCCTACTGCCAGCCATGGTAGGCACTCTGGAGGTTGTGGCAAACACTAAGATAGAAACCCTGCCCTTGAGGAATGAACAGTCTAATGGGGGAAAGACACACATATGACTCATTAACAAAATATATATGTTTTTATTATAGATATGAGGGTACAAGTCAGGGTTAGTTACACAAGCAGTCTTCGTGCAGGCGAAATTTGGACCTCCAACTGTCTCTCACTTCCCCTGGTTTAGGACCAGGTACCTTTGTGATACATGCCCCTTCCCTCCCTCCCTCCCTGGCTATGTCTATCGACTCCTGATCCCTTCCTTGTGCTAATGTGCTTAGTGTTCAGGTCTCACTTATGAGTGAGAACATTCTGTATTCAGTTCTTTGTTTCTGTGAATGATCACTAAGTATAATGGTCTCTAACTCCATCCAGTTTGTGGCAAATTCCATGATTTTGTTCTTTATGGCTGCATAATACTCCATTGTGTACATGTACCACATTTTCTTTATCCAATCTGCTTTTGATGTGCAGTGGTGTTGATTCCATGTTTTTGCTATTGTGAATAGTGCAGCTATAAACATGTGTGTGCTTTCAAAAAAAAGAAAGAAAAGAAAGAAAGAAAGCTTGACAGGGTAGTGTATGGTTGTCAAATGGATTGTTTAGACCGAAACTGCTATTAGAGTTAGAGAAAGAGAACACTTTAGAAGGGATTGATAGTATAAGACTTCATAGAGGAGGTGGAATTTAAGCTAAAGGGTAAGTATAATTTGAAAACGAAACTATCAGAAGTATAAAGCATTCCAGGTAAGTGGAGTGACATAAGCAGAAGGAAGGAAGCACCTGCCTTTTGGTGAGCTTTTTTTATGACCTTTTTTTCATTTTGCTGCTACATCTTTGCTTTGTACTACTGGAGCTCATACTACTCCCTGTCTATTGGTTTGTTTCCTTTATCCTTTATACATGCCTAAGTTCGTTCCGTCTTAATTTTTCCTTTTTTTTAAGATTCAAAAGATGTATTTGGAAAAATCAGCACAGGACAAAGATATCCTTAATAATCCAGCTCAGAATATGTGAATATTCAGAATCTATTAAATGTAGGCAGCAATTCATATTTCACAGAACGTCAATGGTTTATATAAATTAAACATCCTCACCCATCCACCCACCTCTAAATATACTACCCCATCTACCCCTTATTGACATTAGTTTTCACTATGCTTCTATCTTCAGGGCTATTCACACAAACTAAAAAGCAAAATCATTGTCATATTTAAATGACTAGGATTAGTTAAAGCAACCAAAGCATTACTGTTACAGCCTCACTTAATAACTGTAAGAGAGCACTAATAACATTTTTAAATTATCTAAAATGATTTCTTTATTGAGATTAAGTAACTACATAGATTTCACAGTACTATGAAATACTCATATTTAGCGAAAGTCACAAACACATTTCTTTTATTATTAATATTTTTTATTTTGATATTGTGGGGTACAGTTAAGGGTTAGGTATACAAATATGTTTCGTTCAGGCACCCTTGTTGATAAGGGGTGTCTCCCCGCACAAACACATTTTAACATTCAAAATGATGAGCATCATCACTGTTCTAATCTACAAAGCTTATGAATAAAGAAAAATACAAATACTTCAAGTTTTACCAAACAAAAGTGTTTCAGTCTACATACATTAACAATTAAACCATTTCTTTCAGGTAACAAGTAAAAGTATAAAGGCGTAACACTTATTGTCCTGTCAGTACTGGTCCTGGTGGCTTTGGTAGAGGAAGTCAAGGGGGCAGCTTTGAAAGCCCTAATAAGCATTATAGATATTAACCATTCTCTCATTCCTGGCTATTCACCTTAATTATTTCTATTAAAAAATAATAAAAAGCATTTTCCCGCACTCCCACTTCTACCTCTGGCTACTGTTTTCCATAATGGCTGTACCAATTTCTCCTTTTGTTCACACTCAGTCTCAAAACAAGAGTGTATATTTACTGTCTCCACTTCTTCACTTGCCATTTATCTTTCCATTCTCTGCGATTTGACCCTCAGAACTCCACTGAAACTACTTTGTCAAAAGATACAAATTATCTCCTAATTGTCAAAGTCAGTAGAATATTTTCTCATTTTTCTTCTTTTTTTTAAACTTTCACATATAGTCTTTCATTTAACTTATTATTTTGTATAGATTTAGGTAGGGGGTAGATGTGCAATTTTATTACATGCATGTATTGTGTAGTGGTAAAGTCAGGACTTTTTGTGTATCCATCATGTAAATTTTAATCCCTCACCCCTCCCACCCTTCCACCTTTTGGAGTCTCCAGTGTTTATTATTTCACTCTATATGTTTATATGTATTCATTGTTTAGCTCTCACTTATAAGTGAGAATATGTGATATTTGACTTTCTGTTGTTTCTGAGTTGTTTTACTTAGAATAATGGCCTTCAGTTTCATCTATGTTACTGCAGAAGACATGATTTCATTCCTTTTTATGACTAATATTCCGTGATGTGGAATTTTCTTTATCCAATCATCTGCTGATGAGTATAGGTTGATTCCATGACTTTGCTATTGTGATTAGTACTGTGATAAACATACAAGTGCAGGTATCTTTTTTATATAATAATCTTTCATCCTTTGGGTAGAAACCCAGTAGTGAGATAGCTGGATTGAATGGTAGTTCTATTTTTAGCTCTTTGAGAAATCTCCATACTGTTTTCCATGGAGGTTGTACTAATTTACATCTTTCAAACAGTGTATAAGCATTCTGTTTTCTTTTCATACTCATCAACATCTGGGATTTTTGTTTGACTTTTTAATAATAGCCTCAATTGATTATTTTCAACCTTCATATGTCTTATATATGACATTTTATATTGTTGCTCTAGCTTATGCCCTTTGTTTTCCTTATGAAACTTAATAGCAAAATATGAAACAATCTGCTTAAAAAATAGGCAAAGCTGTGTATAAACATTTTTAAAAGAAAACATGCAAATGAAACAGGCATATAAAAATGGTCAACATCACTAAACATCAGGGAAGTGCAAATGAAAACCACAATTAGATATTATCTCACCCCAGTTAAAAAGGCTTTTATCAAAAAGAAAAAAATTATGGGTGCCAGTGACACTGCAGGAAAAAGGGAAACCCTGGTACGCTATTGTTAGAAATGTATATTAGTACAGTCATAATGTAAAACATGGTGATTTCTCACAAAACTAAAAATAGAACTACCATATGACCTAGCAGTCCTACTATTGGGTATATATTTAAAAGAAAGGAAATTAATATATAAAAGAGATATTGTTACCACAGTACCAGGGGTTTGGTTGCGGTCCTGTTGCTTGCCCCACAGAAAGCCAATCACTGAGACAAGTATTGCCAGGGAAAAAAGTCTTTACTTGGGTGATATCAGATGAGGAGAATGAAAGATTGTGTTAAATCCAGCTCCCAGTCCCACTGAAGTCAGGGGCTTACATAGTGGGACAGGAATGAAGAAAACAGGAATTAAGGATGTGTAAGAGAGAGGAGTTGGTAAACAGGAGGGGTCTGGCATCTCACTCTCTGGACAGTGTAATCTGGTGAGATTCAGTTTCTTGATTCTGTAGGCCTGAGAACTGGTTTCCTGAGAAAGGAACTCAGATAAGATAAATTTAAATTTCAGGCTTTAAGCCTGGGAGGGTCAACTTCCATGTTAATTAAAACATTTGTAACCACTAGTTCCATGGGCAAGTTGGGCCAATTTCCATATCTGCACTCCTGTGTTTATTGCAGCACTATTCACAATAGCCAAAATGTAGAATCAACCTGTGTGCATCAACAAATGAATAGATAAAGGAAATGTGATATATTTTCATGATAGAATAATATCCAGCCATAAAAAGAATGAAATCCTGGCATTTGCAGCAACATAGATGGAACTGGAGATCTTTGTCTTAAGTAAAATAATCCAGGCACAGAAAGACAAATATCACATGTTTTCACTCATATATGGGAGCTAAAAATGCAGATTTCATGGAAATAGAGAATAGATTGGTGGTTAGCAGACACTGGGAAGCGTGTAGAAGTGAGGATGAAGAGATGGTGATTGATGGGTATAAAAATACAGTTAGAAGGAATAAGATCAGTACTTGATAGTTCAGTAGGGTGACTATATTTAACAATAATTTATTGTATATTATTAAATAGCTAGAAGAGAATAATTCAAATGTTCCCAACATAAAGAAAGAATAAATGTTTGAGGTGATGGATATCCCAATTTTCCTAATTTGATTATTACACATTATAAACATGTATCTAAATATCACATGCCCCCAAAATATGTACAGCTATTGCGTATCAGTTTTAAAAAACTTACTTTCAAGATACTCTATTTCCTTCTTTCTTACATCTCCATCTGCTTTTTTAAAACCAAGCTCCTTTACTATCTGCTTTTCCTCTGACCACCCCTCGAATGTTAGTGTTTCTCCTAGTTCCACCCTTTCTAAATTCATTAACATACTGTGGAAAATCTCACCTAGTCTTACAGTTTCAATGAGTACCTATGTGTGGATGGGTGCATCTCTTGTGCCCTAGACCATATAACCAACTTCTCACTGGAATTAGATATGCCAGGATTATTTCAAACACAGCATGCTCCAAACCAAACACATCATCTTTTTCTCCTCCCAAACTCCCTATCTCTGTGACCAGGACCACCATGTACTCTGTAAACCAAGCCAGAAACACAGAAGCCATCTTTAATTCTTCCACTGCTTCTTCCATGTTCTATATCCAAATAAGTGTAAATGATTCATGGTGAAGAGAGAATACTTAAGGGGAAAGGGTTTGGATTTAGAAAGGATGAGGTTATACAGGATCCATTGACTTATATTATCTGTTGGTACCTAAAATTAAGCCATGACTACCCATGTACCTAGCTAGGAGGTGACATGTAAAATAATGCTTTATAGAGTAGGTACATTATCACTGCTTCAATCTCAGATCAGTCATAATCTAAGTTTTAAATAATGCTTCTTGGAGGGGTAACTTGGTGAATTTGGAAGAGTTTTTGTTTTGGTGTCAGTCCTATGTATGTAACTTCCTAGTTCTGTCATATAAGAAATAATTTCTATATAACGGCATTATTGTGAGGATTAAATGAGATGATTTATGTAAAATATCTCTCACATAATGGTTTATCAGTGAATTTCATTGCTGTCATTTCCCCTAAGGGATAAAAAAGCATAATTGGAATAATCAAATATTGTTAAAAAAAGAAAGCATCAGAAGCGTAGTGTGCCTTGCAACCAAACCTGCAGAGAGCATGATTTGCTGGGAAACCATTAGGGTTGGCAAAGATCTGAACAGGCCCCTGTGAAATGTTGATTTCCGGAGATACCAGCACTTAGAGGGAGTTTGGACACTATCCAAAGTGGCTTCTGAGTCATCCACAAGAATGAGAGGGTTAAGATGTTTTGCCCACTCATCCTTCCATGGTAAGCTCCATGTCCTGTTTCTTCCTACTGTAGCAACATCTTTCACTACGTCACTTAGGAGTGGCTATAATTATGACTTTGAAGATAACAGGGCCCTTTCGTTTTTACAGTGTGGCTGGTCCTTTGTCTCCCTGAACCAATGTGGTCTATCCTTTGAGCTTCTCCATCTCATCCCTTATTGGTTACTGTCAATGACATAATTTATTAGGTGATGCTGCCCTCTTGTGGAAAACTTAACCTTCACATATGGACTACCCTGGTCGTGGCACAGGAGATTAATTCCCTCTTGCTTAGACCAATTTTTTTCCCTTAAATTTATGAAAGGGCTCTTAGCACATAAAATAAATGCGATTTCCATGAAGTTTGTGAATATTCAGCCTAGTGTTTTATACAAAGGTAGAAGGACTTTGGTTTGAATAAGCAATCAACTGATAAAGATCCAACTTTAAAATCCAACTTTAGGTCTGGGCTTGAGTCCTTTAATCTCCAGCATGTTTGAGTTCCTTGTAGATCCTGGATGTTAGGCCTTTGTCAGATAGGCAATTGGCAGATTTATTCCCCCATTCTGTGGGCTGTCTCTCTGCTCTCTTGATGGTTTCTTTTGCTTTGCAGAAACTTTTCAGTTTGATGAGGTCCCACTTGTCTATCTTATCTCTTATGGCATGGGCATCTGGGATTTTGATCAAGAACTGGTTGTCTATTTTGATTTCCGTAAGGGTGTCTCCTGTGTTTTCTAAGATTGTTGAAGTTTGGGGTTTCACATTTAGATCTTTGATCCATTTGGAGTTGATTTTTGTGTGTGGTGATAGGTAGGGGTCCTGTTTCATTCTTCTGCACCTGGTCAGCCAGTTTTCCCAGCACCATTTACTGAATAGAATCTCCTCTCCCCAGTGGTTGTTTAAAAAGTGGACAAAAGATATGAATAGACACTACTCAAAAGAAGACATACAAACAGCCAACAGACACATGAAAAAATGCTCAGCCTCACTAATCATCAGAGAAATGCAAATCAAAACCACATTGAGATACCACCTAATCTTAGTAAGAATGGCCATCATTAATAAAACAAAAAACAACAGATTCTGGCAAGGATGCAGAAGAAAAGGAACGCTTCTACACTGTTGGTGGGAATGCAAACTAACTCAACCTCTATGAAAAACAGTATGGCAATTCCTAAAAGAACTAGAAATTGACCTTCCATACGATCCAGCAATTCCCCTTCTGGGAACATACCCAGAGGTACTTAAATCACTTTACAATAAATATACCTGCACACACATGTCTATTGCAGCATTGTTTACAATAGTAAAAACATAGACCCAACTGTGCCGCCCATTGAAACTGGACTGAGTAAAAAAATTGTATACATGATGGAATATTATACAACCATAAAGAATAACAAAATTATGGACTTCACAGCAACTTGAAAGGATTTAAAGTTTATAATACTCAGTGATCTATCACAGAAACAAAGAACTGAATACCACATGTTTTCACTCATAAGTGGACCCTGAACATTTATCATAATACTATAAGAAAGAGATTGACAGTAGCCAGAAACTGCCAGGGGAAGGGGGGTGGGAGCACACAACATTAATAAGGGTACCTGATCTCAAACCAGGCAAAGTGAAGACCAAAGGTAGGCCTAAACTTTACCTGTACGATGACCACTTGTATACCTAATCCTGAATGGTATCCCACAACTTTAAAATAAAATAAATTAGAGAGAGAGAGAGAAGAAACTTTAGAAAATGACCCATTCTGAAAAGCCAACCCAGATCTTCCTTCTATATTGCCTCCTAGATAGCAGTCAACTAAGTCAGAAATCTAGGTTTCACCCTCAACTTTTCTCTCACCTTACCCCTCTCCAATCCAAATAATTCCAAGTCAATGTTTCTAACCTGCTAAATACCTTTCTGTTGCCTTTGTCTTAATTCAGTCACTCATGGTTTCTTATTTGGACTATTTGTTGTTGTTGTTGTTGTTGTTGTTGTTGTTTTTAGTTGGAGTCTCACTCTGTCACCCAGACTGGAGTGCAGTGGCTGCTCGCGGCCACCGCAGCCTCGACCTGCTGGGCTCCGGCGATCCTTCTGCCTCAGCCTTCCAGTAGCTGGAACTACAGGCGTGCACTACCACGCCCGGCTAATTTTTTGATTTACTGTA